>PVJN01011905.1:0-52762 GCA_004026805.1 Lasiurus borealis
CTCCTTGTTGTCGCTTTCCTTCTCTGCCTCAGGTCCCCAGAGAAATCAGAATGCTAGCTGGCGAGCTGTTGGTGTCTCTTGCCGCCCATGATTTCAACTCTGTGATGTATGAAATACAAAGTAACTTCAAGATCCTGGAGCTGCCAAACGAATTCATTGTGCTTGCTCTGGCCGAACTGGCCACCAGCTACGGTACGGAGGGAGCAGTCTCCTCATTTTTTTTCTGGGAAACAGCCCCCTGACTAACGGTGGAAAACCCCAATGGGAGCAAACAGCAGAAGGGAGCGTGTCTCTACCTTGAGCCGAGCCAAACGTGATTGACAGAGGGACTGGGGCAGCTGTGTATGTCATAGGCAGAGATGAGCCTGCTGACTGCCACTGGTCGGTCCGTGCTGCTCTGAATGTGGTTGGATTCTCACCCACCCTCCCCTTCAGCCAGCGTCATGTTTGTGGAAGCCCATTTTCCACATGCCGTATTCTGCAAACCAATGAACACTGGTAGGCAGTATGGGTGTCTACACCACTTACTGAAGAGGTATTTATTGCCGAAACGATTTGGCTCAGTGGATAGAGCATCGGCCTGTGGGATGAAAGGTCAAGGGCATGTATCTTGGTTGCGGGCACATCCCCAGTAGGCTGACCGATGTCTCTCTCTCATCAATATTTCTGACTCTCTATCCCTCTCCATTCCTCTCTGTAAAAAAATCAATAATATATATATATATATATATATATATATATATATATATATATATATATATATGTATATATATATATATATATATATACGTATATATGTGTATATATATATATATATATATATATATATATATATATGTATATATATATATTTTTTAAGAGGTATTTATTGAGCACCTATTATCTGTGCCAGGCCCTGGGGATGTAGGCCAGTTCTGATAGAAGGGATGAACATTAATGAAATCATGATCCAAATAAGTCATTGCTGCTACACATAGGTGACCAGATAGCTAGTACCTGATGCTAAGCCAACCATTCCTTAATCCTCTACGACCTGGATGGTGGTGGGGTGGGATGGAGAACATCTTCCCCAACAGCCTTGTCCCCCTGCCCAGGGCAGCCGGGAAATGCCTGTGGCGGACGGTGTTGATAGGAGGAGGGAGGAGTGGCGGGACGCCCCCGTGTGAGAAGATAATGCCTTTCTCCTCTTGCCCACGGCAGCATCCCAGACCATCCCCTTCATGATGATGACCCTGCTCACCATGCAAACCATGCTCAGGCTGGCCGAGGAGGACAGCATGAAGGGGGCGTTCTGCGTCGGTGAGTGCCCTGCGCTTTCCCCTTTAAGACCCGTCTGGTCCTCTCCAACACCTACCATTTATCGAGTGTCTACCGTCGGGAGGGCCCTCGGCAGAGTTCTCTTTCCCTCTCAGTCCTCGTGACAGTTCCGCAAAGGAAGTGCTTATTTTACAGACAAGAATCTGAGGGCCACGCAAGTTAGGCAATGACCCCGAGGTGGCGACCCCGTCGATGAGATGCAGAGGTGGCCTTCAAACCCATGTCTCTGTAACCACCCGATCGATACTCTTTCCACCGGGGTGGATGGTCTCCATCTCTCCTAGTCTCTTTCATTGGATCACAATTTCTCTACAAGGAGGAGGGCTTACCTGCTCTTACCAGTTGGGTGAATTTTAACACGTCTTTGTAATGCAATCCTATCTAATAAAGAGGGAATATGATAACTGACCCTCGAACCCTCACAAAGATGCGGTGCCCATAGCCAATAAGGAGGGAATATGCTAATTGGCTGTCATGCCCTTCAAGATGGTGGCATCCACAGCCACAAGGTGGCAGCACCCAGTCCCCTCAGCCCCGCTGGAGTGGCAGGCGCATGGCAAGGCCAGGTAGGCCCAGCCACTCCACACACCTGCCTCTGGAGTTCCCCAGTCCCCTCAGCTCCCCAGCCGCCCAAGGATGTCCTAAGGCACAGGCAGGCCCTGGATGGCAGGTGTCCATCCAATATCTGAGGTCCAGGCAAGTCTCAGATGTTGGCTGCCCAACTGTCCAGGGCCAGTTTGAGGCACAGGCAAGCCTTGCATGGTGGCTGCCCAGTCGCCCAGGGCCACTTGAGGCTCAAGTAACCAGGGCCACTGGGGCTTATGCTGCCGGCAGTGGCAGCAGCAGAGGTGTAATGGGGTGTCACCTTCCTCTGATCGCCAGGTCACCTCCCACCCCTGAGGGCTCCTGAACTGTGAAAGGGGGCAGGCTGGGATGAAGTACTCCCTCCAGTGCATGAATTTTCATGCACCTGACCTCTAGTATCATAATAATGATCAATAAATAATCTAATCAAATATAAGCAATCACAAAATCAAGGAAAATAGGTAAACAAATTATAGTCATAAATCCAATCCCCTTCACTTTCAAGTTGAAATACATCTATGGTAATCAGGGTCTACAGTGAACAATACACCCCAGAATTTCTAGGGGAAAGCACTTACAGCACAGTGAGAGGTTTTTCTGGGTGGCTATAGAGGCCTAGACTCTTAACTCTAATCTGCCACAGAGCCATTAAGTACCTCCACCCTTCACTCAATCTCAGTTTTACCCCCAAAAACATCAAATAGAGTGAGTGCTCATATTCCTTCCACCCTTAACATCACTAATGTTACTCCATTTTATTATTAAAAGGCCAATACTGTCTGAAATGTCTTTACCTAACAGCCAAAACTATTTTACTCTCTTTTTCCCTTTTCCTCATGTTTTGTCCTCAATGAAGATAATTTTTTACCAGTGCTGCTTTTATTTATTTTAATATTTATTTATTAAATTAATTGGGGTGACATGGGTCAACATGAACATATGGGTTTCAGGTGCGGAAGAAGGTGATATTTATATCTGACATATACTGAAGATTGACTATGTGCCTGGGCCCTGCCTTGGGTATTTCATTTAACCTGCACAGCAATCCCATGAAGCAGATAAAATTGTCCTCCGCTTTGAAGATGAGAAATTAAGGTTTTGAGAGGGCAGACAGCTGGCCTGAGGTCGCACAGCTAGCCTGTGGCAGAACCACGATTTGAATTATATCAGCCTGACCCGAGGACTTGCACAACTGTCCTAGATTAACACACTTCTCAATACTTTTTGCTATTCCTCCCTACTGTGACAGCTAACACTGTGTTCCGCAAATAAACATTGGCACCTCCACTTGCAAAATTAGCAACCAAGAAAGTCAGAGAAACTGAAGTCAGAAATCATAACGGCAATGAATAAGGGAATTCTCTGTATTTATCAAGCCATTGAGTGCTCTTTGGTCCTAGAGCAACTTCTGCCTGACTGCCACTAAAGGTATAAAGTTCAACCGCCACCCATCCACCCATCTGTTCACTCAGTCAATCAGCAAATAAGTTGACCCTGTATCCATTGTGTCTAATACCATCAACAGACACAACATCAGGCCTCCTCTCATGTTGCGTATAGGTCAGCGTGAGACACACACACAAGCACCAACACCTGCATGCACAAGAGATTATGATAAAGTGTAGTAAGAAGATGATAATAAAAAAGTTCAGAGGGAATGTGAATGAGCCAGTAAGTGGCCAGCTGTAAGCTACGATTCTTGGCATCTTTATTTACAGTTTTCTTTGTATAGGAAACACTCTTGAGAGAGGAAACTATGAATTTTCTTTATTATCAATGAGAGGGAGAGAATGAGGGCTGAAGGGAAAAATAATATTATTTCATGCACTTGGTACAAATTCATATGGGTTAGTGGCCCAAATGGACACTGTTGTAGGCCCAAGCTCTTTCTAAAATTTTATTCAGTAAAACAGACACATAGGAAGGCATACAAATCAGAGGTCGGTGAGCTGTGATAAAATGACCATATCCATTTGACCATCACTCAAGCCAAGAAGTAGGACATCACTCATACCCACATGTCCTCTTTGTCTTTTTTCCCAACTTCCATTCTTTCATAATCTTGACTTCTAATATCATAAATTATTTTTGACCAGTTGTGAGATTCATAGATGTTGTTTTGTGTAGCTGTAGTCTATTTTTATTTCTATACACAATTACATATCTACACTACAATTTAATTTTCCATTCTATCCGTTGGCAGATATTTGGACTGTTATCTGTTTGAGACTCTACCCGACCCTCTGACCCCCACAAAAAAAAAAAAAAAAACTCATGTGAACATTCTTGTACAAGTTTCTAGTGCCCATATGTATGCATACCTTTTTACTACATACCAAGGAGTGGAATTTCTGGGTCACCAAGATCACATAGTCAACCTTGGTAGATAGTGTCAAATAGTTTTTCAAAGTATTTGTATCAGTTCATACTCCCAGCAGTACGAGAAAATACCAGTGGTACCTTCGTCTTGTCAACATACTGGCCATTATCTTAGATTTTAGCCATTCTGTGTGGTATATAATAGTATCACATGATGGTTTCAACTCACATTTCACCAGTGTGGCTGGACACTTTTTATATGTTTATTTTGGCACAGTCATAAGATGTTATAGAAACTATTCCACTGTATTTTCTAATCACCAGTACTCTCTCCTCCGATTATTTTGCGGTCCTTCCTACTGTTATATTTTTCTCCGTTTGTGGTTGTTTTTTAAACGCAGCCCTTGAGAAGTTCAGCAAGGCCATTTTCAAGTACGTCAACCACTGGAGAGATTTTCCCTATCCCAGACTGGACGCCAACCGGCTCTCTGACAAGATCTTCATGCTGTTCCGCTTTATCATGGAGAAGTGGGCGCCCATGACCTCGCCCAGTCAAGTGAGTGGAGCCCCAGACTGGCTCTCCTCCGTGCCAGTTGAACTTCCTCTTTGCACGTGATTGCTCGTCTCAATTTATTTTTTTTTTAAGTTATGGGTTGTGTGCCCCAAAAGTATTTGTTATTCACTCGATTTTCTTATCTTGATGAATCGCCCCATTATCAGCTTATCAAACCCTTTGTTTTTCCTATTTCAAATCCATATTTATTCATTCTAACTTTCCACTAATATAGATTGAGTCCGTAGGACACACCAGACACTGTTCTGCATGCTGGTGACACAGAGATATTAAACAGACCAGAATCCCCGCAGACAAGATAACATGAAAAGAATATACAGAACGTTAGCTATTTCATGTCTTAGATGCCATAAGCCATATTTGGGCTTGAGTGCCTGGTTAGGAAAACCAACAGTCCCCAGACATTTCCTGTGTGTGTATATCACACTGAAATAACATCTAAAGAATTTGCCTGGTTGCTTCAAAACGCTGTAATTCTTTAGAGAGAATAGATCACACAGCGCACATATATAAGCCCATTCTTATCTTGCTTAATTCCTGTAATTTTTTTCAAGTGGGCTAAATTACATGCTAGTCAATCTCCTATTGCTCTATTATAAAAGATGTAACATGTAGCTACCTTCTGGAGTTTAGTTCCTTTTCTGTACTTTGAGCTATGAAGGCGTTTATTTTTTTAACATGCTGGGTTGGTTAAATCATTAGCAAACATGGAATTTTTAAAAACATCCTACAGAAGTGTTTTCCTTAAGACACCTGAAAAATTCAATACAAATTTGGTGACTACTCTCCTAACTTCCTGTAAGAAGAGTTAGGCATGTGACAAGAAGGTTCATGAAGTAATGAAGTAATAAGGGAGCATAGAGAGAGAGAAGCACCTAACTCCGATGAGGAGCACTGGAAAGGCTGTGGCATTGTGACTGAACTTTTAACCCCTGGAGTCGTTTAACACAGGGAAGGTACATGTCCTAAAGAGGGAATAAAACCTACTGAGGCATAAATCAGGGATGGGATTACATGCATGCGTGAGAGAATCTGGTGGGAGAAGGCAAAAAGGGGAAATGGGGTGGAGAAGAGGAAAAAATAAAGCTGGAAAGGTCTCAGCCACATAATGCGGAGCCTTGAATACTATTCAGGAAGTTGGACTTTTTTTTTTTTTTGAGAAATGAGACACCTTTAAAGATTTTAAACAAGAATGTGAGTGCCAGAGAAATCATCCTACTATCAAGGCTAAAGATGGATGGGGTATAAAGAGGGAATAGGACAAGACTATCAGGAGGCTGTAGAAAATTTCCAGGCCATGAACGCTAATGGATCAGTAAATGTTGTATCAATAGTATAGATCTAAGGAGTCACTTTGCTGAAAAATAGGGTCTAGAGCAGTGGTTCTCAACCTTTCTAATGCCTCGACCCTTTAATACAGTTCCTCATGTTGTGGTGACCCCCAACCATACTTCATAACTGTAATTTGCTATTGTTGTGAATTATAATGTAAATACCTGTGTTTTCCGATGGCCTTAGGCGATCCCTGTGAAAGTGTCGTTCGACTCCCAAAGGGGTCGCGACCCACAGGTTGAGAACCACTGGTCTAGAGATCTTGGTATCCATTAGGTGTTTTTAATGAGGGAAATGGAGGCATCTTACATTTGCAACTTGAATGATCTTGAGCCATTCATCAAGATGAGAAAAACAAGAAAAATAACCAACACATTTGGGGCAGTAAGAAAAATGTGTTTAAGTTCAGACATTTTGACTTGAATGCCCATGGGACATCCAAGTGGAGATATTAATAGAGGTTTGGGGATATTCAGGGTTGGCATTAAGATGAAAAGCAAAAAATAGATACACAGATTTAGATATCAGCTTTATATGCGTGACAATTGAATAAATGGTTGTGGATAGAAGAGTACATATTGCATTATCAGAGGGAACACTTTAGAATCTAGAGTGAACATCTATCCACTGTGCTGTACACCTGAAGCTAACACAAAATAGTGTCGAATTCAAATCATAATTGAAAAATAAAAATTTTGTAAATAGTATCTAGAGTGGCAGAGTGCCAAAAATAGAGTTTGGGGGGATGGGCAGATAGATTTTTTAGAAAAAGCAAAGGAAGAAGAACTCACAATGAAGAATTGAGAACGTGCTGCTGAATCAGTGGGAGAACCAAGTGGAATAGGTCTTACAATCTAAGAAAGAGGGATTGAAGCAAAGAGAAATCTAGAATCCATTGGCATAGTGCCCAAGCAAAAAAAAAAAAAAAAACTCTTGAAAGGTATTCATTTCACAGAAATCTGCTGGAAGAAACAGTTTAGCTGACACAGTCTTGAGTGAAAATAATGATGATTGTTACTAGCCATTAAGTTTTGAAGTGGTTTTCATTCAGAAAAAAATAGCTAATAGAAAACAGTTCATCATATAACGGTATGTAGAAAAGGCAGAATGTAATACTATATATTTTTAAAATGTCAATTTTTTAAAAATTTGAATCCATAGAAAAAAAGATTTTTTAAAGGTCAAATAAAGACCATATTAAAAATACACCAAGCTGTGCTTATCTATGAGTATTGTGGGTACAATGTTTTCTTCATCATAACTTAGGGAATTTCTGAACTTTTATAATCAATACATATTACATTTATGTTTTATATATGTTCATTTTTTATGTCAATGGAAACCAGATTATAGTGGATTGAGGGATACATGGGAGGAGGGAAGAGGAAACCGAAAACATAAACTCATTCAAAAAGCTTTGCATGAAAAGAGAAAGAACTGGTTGAGAATGATAGTTGATCAAAGTAAGGTGGAAGCAAAGAACTTTTTAATATGAGGGAAATGTTAAAACTTATTAACATCGTGAAAGAAAGTGAGTATTAGAGAGAGGTTAAAGAAATAAGAGGGGTCAGGTATTGAAATAAGAATCAGTATTGATACAGGGGTAGATATAAATACAATTATAAATGTAACTGCCTCATACAATGCTCTTAACCTAAATATATTTTGAAGTTTTGAAGAAATATGTCTCGGTTGAAAGCAGTGAGGAAGTTTCCGGGCAGGAGATCTAAATCTGAGACATGTACAAAAAGCATAATGTGGCTCAGTGGATAGAGCATCAGCCTGCGGACTGAAAGGTCCCAGGTTCGATTCCAGTCAAGGGCATGCACCTTGGTTGTGGGCACATCCCCAGTGTGGGGCATGCAGGAGGCGGCTGATCGATGTCTCTCTCTGTCATCTATGTTTCTAACTCTCTACCCCTCTCCCTTCCTCTCTGTAAAAAAAAAAATCAGTAAAATATATTTTAAAAGACAGAATAAAAAATTTTAAAAAAGCATCATGAAGAACTAGCAGTGCCGTCTCTTCGCTGCCTCCGCAGACTCTGTCCATTGTGAAGGCCCACGGCCCCTCGGTGAGCCTGCTGCTGCATCGGGTAGACCTCTGCGAATATGCCCTGGGCCAGGTACCCTGGCTCCTGAACCAGTACAGTGACAAAGAGATCGATTTCCATGTCACCCAGGTAAGAGCCACACCCCGAAAGGCTGATTCAGAGCGTCCACTGGCAACCATCCTAGAGCGGACAAGGCTCAGGAGGCCCAGGGCACTGAATACCTGTCCTGGCAGCTGAGTTTAACTGCCGCTTGAGAAATGTGACAGCAGGAAGTTGGCCTAGCTGGGTGTGGCAACTCCAGAAATGGATTGTGATTTTTTTTTTTTCAAGTTGATGAAGCAGTGAACAAGGTAAAAGGGCCCAAATCACCAAAAAACAAAACAAAACAAAAAAACAAAGAACCTGGTACAGTGGTACCTTGAGATACGAGTTTAACTCGTTCCGTAACCTTGAGGCGTGGGAAACTATGAGATGCTCGAGTCTCGGTAAACTGGTGGGTCGTGTGCAGCCGGCCAATCCGCGCGATGACTCCTATCTCAACTGTTGCTCGTATTTCAAAGCAAAATCCTCGCTCGCCGGCTCATATCTCAAAAATCTCTTATGTTAGGGCACTCGTATCTCAAGGTACAACTGTAATTGCAGGAAAGTTATGGGTTCGTTCTCCTCATAAAAATGATTAGCCTTCCACAGCCTGTGTTTGTGGCGTCACGGTCAGCCTGCAACCCCCCTCTGATTGCAGAGTCTGAAACAAATCCTGGGTGCAGCCTCCCTTTACGAGGTAGCGCTGCCGAAGGACTTAAAGAGAAGCATCTTCGAGAATCTGCTCCACCAGGTGAGAGGGGTCTGCTGGCCAGCGGGATGGAGGGCTGTTTGCACCAGTTTTTCTCTTGATAACGTCCCCCACCTGCTTCTTCCCCTCGCTCAGGTGTGCAGAGTTCCAGAGCCGCCGGAGAAGGAAAATGAAATGGAAGCTTCAAGCTGTTTCCTCATTCTAGGTAGGACAGGCATCCAGAGGGGTTTTAGTAACCACGTCTCCAGGCGGTGACGGTGGCGATGATGAAGGGCGCGCAAACTGTCACATTCGTTACTTTCCCACATACGCACGCAAAACGTTTCTCCAACTCACAGTGTGCTGGGTCTTTCTCTGTCTTACCTGTTCCCCCAAAGAGTGTACTATCTAGAGCAGCGGTTCTCAACCTGTGGGTAGTGACCCCTTTGGGGGTAGAATGACCTTTTGACAGGGGTCACCTAAGACTATTGGAAAACACCTATTTCCCATGGTCTTAGGAACCAATTCCTCGGTGTAGCAAAGTGTAGCAATGTTGTTTACTGTTGTCACATGAAGACTGTTACCCATGCTACATCAAAATTCAAGACAAAATTTCATTTATTTGTCATTAGAAATAAATATTTCACAATATATAATTACATATTGTTTTTGTGATTCATCACTATGCTTTAATTATGTTCAATTTGTAACAACGAAAATACATCCTGCCTATCAGATATTTACATGACAGTTCATAACAGTAGCAAAATTACAGTGATGAAGTAGCAACAGAAACAATTTTATGGTTGGGGGTCACCACCACATGAGGAGCTGTCTTAAAGGGTCGCGGCATTAGGAAGGTTGAGAACCACTTATCTAGAGTGACAAATCCTCCCAAGAGATAAAACGGTCAGTTCTCAAACCAGAAAAGTCGCAGGTGTATTTTGGATGTGAATCCCTGGTTGAGTATATCATTGGCAATTGTTTCTTCCCCATTTCATACGTGGCCTGTCCGTGTCATGGATGGTTTCCTATGCTGAACTGAAGCTTTTTAGCTTGATGCAGTACTGCTGGTTAGTTTGTTGTTTTGTTGCCTCTGTCTTTGGTGTCAAATCTAAAAACTCATTGCCAAGCTCTGGCCAGGATGTTCAGTGGGTTGGAGCATCATCCCATGCACCGAAGGGTCCTGGGTTTGGTTCCTGTCAGGGTACATACCCAGGTTTCAGGTTCGATCCCCAATCAGAGCTTGTGTGGGAGCAACTGATTTCTCTCTCTCTCTCTCTCTCTCTCTCTCTCTCTCTCTCTCTCTCTGTCTTTTTCTCTCTCTCTCTCTCTCTCTCTTATCTTTATCTTTCTCTTCCTCCCTTTCTCCTTTCCTCCCTCCCTCCTTATCCCTCTTTTTCACCCTCTCCCTTTCCCTCTTTATCTAAATAAATGATCATAATAATAGAGTTTACTGCTTAAAAATTAATAAAATAAAATAAACAAAAACTTATAGCCAAAACCCATGTCAAAGACCTTGCTTTCTCCCTATGTTTTCTTCACAAAGAGTTTCATGGTTTCAGAAATTACCTTCAAGTCTTCATTCATTTCTATTTTCGTTTTGTATGGTGTAAGGTAGAGATCCAGTTCCATTTTTTTTTTTTTTTTTGCATGTGGCTGTCCAGTTTTCCCAGCACCATTTACCGACAAGACTATCCTTTTCTGACTGAATAATCTTGGCTACTTTGTCAAAAATTAATTGACCCTATATGCATGGGTTTACTTATAGGCAAACCAGGGTCAGTTGGTCCCCTTTTGATATTTGAGATTATTTCAAACTGTGTTAGCCCCAAAGTCATGCTCCTTTCCCGCTGGTCCTCTCTTGCTATCTATTCCTGTCTCTCCCTCCTTCACTCTCCTTTTCTTCTTCTTTATTAAAAATATGTTTTATTGATTTTAGAGAGGAAGGGAGAGACAGAAACATCCATGATGAGAGAGAATCATGGATTGGCTGCCTCCTGCCTGCCCCCTGCTGGGGATCCAGCCCAAAACCCCTGCATGTGCCCTGACTGGGAATCAAACCCTGACCTCCTGGTTCGTAGGCCAATGCACAGCCATGGAGTCACACAGGCCGGGCTCTCCTTTTCTTCTTGCTCTCACATCACAATCTCAGCCAACTCCTGGTTAGAGAGTCAGAATCAGGATACAAAACTATGTTCCTTCCAGCATAGTCCCTGAGGACAAAAGCCACGAATAATCTATACCTCGCATACCTCCATTCACCCCAAAACATGTCAAGTCTACTACTTCATTGATACCTTTTTATTACGTTCCAGTTTCCTTCTGATTTTGTTTCTCTACTTCTCTCTGATCTATGCCCCAACCTAATTAACTTTCACTTTATCTCTGACAATTTCAAAGCCAAAATGCTTTATCCTAACCAGTTCTTTCCTCACTCTTCCCTGCCTCCTGCCCTACCCATGTTTCTCTTTATCTCCGACTCCTGCCTCCGTGTTCACAAGGTGTTCTTGTGGTCTCCGTGTCTCCTCTCCTTTTCTTATAAAGGCATCGGCCATATTCAATTATTGCCCCTCCTTAATGACCTCTGCCAATTAAGCTTAACTTGATTTCACCTGCAAAGAACCTATTTTTCAAAATAAAATCACATTCACAGATCTGAACAGGAGTGGGCCCAGGTCAAGACCACTCTCTTAGTGATCAAGCTGCTTCATTATTTCTGTGATACCATAGAAGCAAGAACATCATAAAATCTAACTACAAACCTAACAGTGACTTTGACAATCCTCACATAATTCCCCTATTCCCAGTCACAAATATTTGACTTGTGCCTGGATGGTGTGGCTCAGTGGTTGAGCATTTACCTACGAGCCAGGAAATCATGGTTCAATTCCCTGCCAGGGCATATGTCTGGATTGTGTGCTCAACCCTTAGTGTGGGGTGTGCAGGAGGCAGCCAGTCAATAATTCTCATCATTGATGTTTCTGTCTCTCTCTCTTCCTCTCCCTTCTCCTCTGAAATCAATAAAAAATATTTTTTTAAAAAAAAAGAAAGAAAATGAGTTCTTGTGATGTCAGTATTTCTTAAACCTGCAGCCCATTCCAATCCTGCAGACCTGATGGAATTTCTTGATGAACAAATAAGAAGTGATAATGAAGTCACTCGAAAGGGGATCTTGACTTTGTTACGATCGGTTGTCAACGCTGAAGGTAAGTAATCGGGATGAAGCCAGAGTCGTTTATTTTGTACCAGGAAGAAAATTGAATGCTATGCATGCTCTAATGCTATATCCTGTGTCTTTGGGATATTTATAGAACATTATATTCAAGTGAAACTATGTCTTCCTCGATGTCTACAATCTATTACTTTCAAACAGGCATTTTCAGTTACCTTTCTTCTTTTACTATATTTATCTAATGAGTTGAGAAGGATGAATAGAATACTTGGGAATTTAATTTAGAAGACCTGGTTAGCTGGTTAAGTCGCCCAATAAACAAGCATGGGTAAGAAGAATGCATAATATCCTAGAGATTAGTCCATTTAGAAAAGAGTACGTTTAATAAATTACCATATTTTTAATTCCAAGAAGCATATATTTTCATGATATTGGAACACCTATACTAACAAAAGGGTAATATGCTAATTAGACCAGACATCTTCTGGACATCCTTCCAGACAAAGCCACAGTGGCAGGGGCCTAAGCAGAGGTGGTTAAGGGCAATCAGGCCAGCAGGGGAGGACAGTTAGGGGGTGATCAGGCTGGCAGGGGAGAGTAGTTAGGGGCTTAGGGAGCAATCAGGCCAGCAGGCAGAGGTAGCTAGAGGTGATCAGGCTGGCAGAGAAGTGCTTAAGGGTAATCAGGCAGGCAGGCAGGTGAGTGGTTAGGAGTCAGCAGTCCCGGATTATGAGAGGAATGTCCAACTGCCAGTTTAGGCCCGATCTCACAGGGTGCACATATTTTGTGCACCAGGCCTCTAGTACCTTATAATTGACAGCATTTTAAGTGATAATCAGCCGCTATAGTTTTTTTTTATGCAATATAAAATAATGGTACCTCATAAAGTTAATGATATCTTGGATTTATAAAATACAATAATTATTTCTGCACTACATAATAGTAGTTTTAAAATTCAGTTATCATTGGTATTTATTGAAAAATCAAACAAGAAATATGAAGTAGTTTCACAAAATTTAAAGCTGACTCATTGGGTGCGATGGATTGAATTCACTTTGGACTCTAACTTAATTTTAAATAAGATGAAACCAAATATAATAGGGAGCAAAGAAAGCAATCAACATCTTTAAAGAGTTGGAAAAGAAGAGATGGGATAACATGTTATACTATCATAACATAACATATTAAGGACAAGAGTCTTTACAAATACACTATAGTGGGTTTTTATCAATCCTAGCACATACTATCCCTATGACTAAATCATGCCCTCAATTTCACCTCTGTCTTTCAGAGCCCAACATGAGGGATCATGTCACTTCAGTCGAAAGAACGGTCAAAGTTGTCATGGGTGACCTCAGTGTAAAAGTAAGAGAATTAATGGGGACTTTTATACAGTTGGTGGTAGTTTTAGAAGTAAAGAAAACAGTGTTGACTGTTAAAGGTTTTACTTATGAGATTGCTTTTTATTTATTTTATTTTTTTATTTTTTTTATATTGATTCCCTCTTGGTTCCAGTGATTTATCTTTACTAGTTAGAGTGGTTTTCAACCTTTCTTTATTTTATTTTTTGATCTGATAAATCTTTATTGTTCAGATTATTACATTTGTTCCTCTTTTTCCCCCATAGCTCCCCTCGATCCACCTTCCATCCCTCCTTCTGCCCTTATTTCCCCTACCATTGTCTTCATCCATAGATGTATGATTTTTTTTTAATTTTTTATACTTTATTGATTTTTCACAGAGAAGAAGGGAGAGGGATAGAGAGCTAGAAACATCGATGAGAGAGAAACATCGATCAGCTGCCTCCTGCACACCCCCCACTGGAGATGTGCCTGCTACCAAGGTACATGCCCTTGACTGGAATCAAACCCGGGAACCTTCAGTCCACAGGCCGACACTCCATCCACTAAGCCAAACCAGTTTTGGCATAGATGTATGATTTTTGTCCAGTCTCTCCCTGCACCCCCTTCACCCCTTCCCCCCTGAGAATTATCAATCCATTTCCTTTCTATGCCCCTGATTCTATTATATTCACCAATTTATTCTGTTCATCAGATTTTTAATTCACTTGATTTTCAGATTCACTTGTTGATAGTTATGTATTTGTTGTTCATAATATTTATCTTTACCTTTTTCTTCCTCTTCTTAGAGTACCTTTCAGCATTTCATATAATACTTGTTTGGTGGTGATGAACTCCTTTAGTTTTTTCTTATCTGTGAAGCTCTTTATCTGCCCTTCAATTCTGAATGATAGCTTTGCTTGGTAGAATAATCTCGGTTGTAGATTCTTGCTATTCACCGTGTTGAATATTTCTTGTCACTCCCATCTGACCTGCATAGTTTCTGTTGAGAAATCAGCTGATAATCATATGGGTGCTCCCTTATAGGTAACTAACTGTTTTTCTCTTGCTGCTTTTAATATTCTCTCTTTGCCTTTTGCTCTTGGTATTTTAATTATGATGTGTTTTGGTGTGGTCCTCTTTGGATTTCTTTTGTTTGGGTTTCTGTGTGCTTCCTGGACTTGTAAGTCTATTTCTTTCACCAGGTGTGGGAAGTTTTTGGTCATTATTTCTTCAAATAGATTTTCAAATTTTGTTCTCTCTCTTCTTCTGGCACCCCCATAATTCTGATGTTGGTACACTTGAAGTTGTCCCAGAGATTCCTTACACTATCTTTTATTTTTTTGGATTATTTTTTTCTTTTTTGCTTTTTCAGTTGAATGTTTTCTGCTTCTTTGTATTTCACATCTTTGACTTGCTTCTTGCATTCTTCTAGTCTGCTGTTAGGTCTCTGTATAATACTTTTTATTTCAGTCAGTGTATGTTTAATTTCTAGTTGGTCCTTTTTCATCTCCTCTTGGGTCTTGCTAAATTTTTATCAATCTTTTCTAGGAAATTCTTGAAAAACCTTATAACCATGATTTTGAACTCTATATCCAGTCATTTGTTTTCCTCCATTTCTTTCATTTGTGATCTGTTCCTTTGTCTCTGCATTTTATACAAGACTTGCAAAGTTGCAAAAACTTCTGTGTTCAGCTTGGATGGGGCAGTCTCGGGGCTGAGCAGACAGCCTTGGCTTCCCATCAGCCCTGTCCTACACAGCCCCTGGGTCTCAGTGTCCCTCGGTAATCACTGCAGCCCTCTCTGCGCACTCATGCTTGCATGCCTCCAGACCTCTGCCTTTCTGGATCCCCTGAGTTTCCGTGCGCTCTAGGGACCCTTATGAATCTTGTTCTTCAGGGTCTCCACTGAAACTGAGGTTCTGTGCAGTCAGAAGTGGAGTTCAGCACAGTTGGGAGGTTCTGTCTTCCTCCCACTAGAGAAAGCCAGCGGCAATATCAGCAGTCAGCCCTCTGTGTGCGCACTCATGCTCGTGCGCCTCCAGACCTCTGCCTTTCGAGACTCCCTTGAGTTTTTGTCACTCCTCCCTTTTCATGACAGTTTAGACTCCCCCCGTATGAGTCTTGCCCAGAACTGGGGTTCAGTGTAGTCGGAGCTGGGGCTCAGTGCAGTCGGGAGTTTCCGTCTCCCTCCTGTTAGAGGGAGCCAGGCAGGCACTCTGCTGCCTGTCCTCTCCACGTGCATGTCTTTGTACCTCAGCTTTTTACAGCTCCTCTGAGTCTCTGTGAGCCCCTCTCTTTCTTTCTAGCTGTAGAATTTCCACTCAGCCAGCTTTCCTGTGGTTCTGGATGATGTCCGTTCTGTCTTTTAGCTGTAGTTTCGCTGGCAGCAGTTTAGGTGTTCACCTATGCTGCCATCTTGGTTTCTCCATGAGATTGCTTTGTAAAGAACTTTGATCAAAATTCTGTTTTTCAAAGAACTCTATTTTTCCTCCAAAAGATAAACCAAATCAAGATAGAATTCTAACCATAGTTAGTTATAATGTATCTTCCTCCAAAAAAGAATAACCCCTGAGCATTGCTCTGTGCATAGACATCCTGTTTTCCAAGCAGGGTGTACCTAGAGCAAGTCTTGCACTAAATAGATTGCTCAGTATTTCCAGATTATTTGATCAAAGTAGTTCATGTTAGGAAAGATGTAGAACTTAACGCTGACACGAATGTTTGAAAATTAGCAATTGTAATTTTTTGTATGAAAGTCATATTTCATTTGGATTAGAGCCCTACATAGAAACCAATGAAGAAAATTCCCCTAAGAAGCTGTGATGGACCGTGACTGTGTTCAGAATAAAAGTTATGCAAAAATGGAGTGGTTAGATGAAAAAAACCTGACCTAGTAATTGGCCAGGCCAATTTAAAAAATTACTAGATTTTAGAGTAGAATAAAAGAGCACAGAAACTTGAAAAAAGGTCAGCTCCTCAGGCAAAAACAGAAAGATGGTGAACCTCTCTTTTCTTCACTTGGGGAGACTAGTGGGTGACCGTTTTGCTAATGGGCACCAGCTCGCTCTGCCTCCCTGTTCCAAATCATTCTTTTCTCCCCACCCTCCATTCAAAGACGCACTCACTGAGGAATTAGAGCTGAGCTCTCCATCCTCCAGGAAAGCAATCCAGTAAACTAAAGAGCCAAATTCCTGAAAACTTGTAACAGGGGTTCATAATCCCCCATTCCCGTCCCTGGGGCCAGACTTATTTCAGGATTCAGAATTTTCAGATTTTAGAAAAACATTACCATGACCATATCCCATACAATCAAACCCATTAATATTTCTGCGGGAAAATGTGTAGACAGCCACACTACATAAAGTAAGGAGAGACTACAAAGAGCTTTTCTATACCAGGTTTGGGTTTTGCTGCTAATGAGTTGGCACCAAATGAAAAAAACAAAATCTCACTTTTCCGAGTTTTTTGGATTTTCAGTTGGTGGATGAGGGATTGACTTCAGTGTGCTATCTTTCACTGAGGATTTTAAAAGGAAGGCAGTGTTTTAGCCCAGAGTTACCTATATTCTCTAATATATCAAAATAGTTATATATCAACTATATTCCCTAATATGTCAAAATAAAGGATATGTCTTGGGAGCCAGGAAAACAGATTTTGGTTCAATTATAGAAACATTGTGCACTTTATACCCCCTTTAAAAAGAAAAATAGAAAGATTTCCACTAAATGACCCATGAAGGTTAAAGCACAAGAGAAATTAAATAGCCATTCCGCCCAACTTAGTAAATTGTTGCCAATGCGTTTTTCTACCTCCAGGTAAGGAATTCCACGCTCCTCCTCATCCAAAGCATGTGTGAGAAAAGCTATGTCGAGGCCCAGGAGGGCTGGCCGCTCATCGACTACATCTTCTCCCAGTTTGTCATGTGCAACAGGAACCTGGTAGGAGCGGGTGCAGTCTGGAGCCGTTCGGTGGACGCACGGGGTTTTAGCAGCAGTGCCTGGGGGTGCCTCCCTGCCTGGTTTAGAAGCGGGGTTTCCCTCTCCTCACTCCTAGTGATGCCTTTTTCAGCTTCCAGGGTTATCAGTTCCCTCCCACTGACTTCTCTGCTGGCTTATCTGAAACCAGATAATTAAGCCACAGTGTTCCCTAAGGAGGGAGGGGCGACCTGGCCTCTGAGGCCTCGGGTTGGGAGGGTTGGGGGGGTGGGGAGCAGAGCAAAGGAGCTGCTCAGAGAACATAAGACATGAAGATCTTGCTGCCCTGGAGTTGCCTTCTTCCACATGCGCAGCCGGGAAAGCACACGTGTAAGGTCTCAGAGACCTTACACTGTTTCCCCGAAAATAAGACAGTGTCTTATATTAGTTTTTGCTCCCAAAGATGCACTAGGTCTTATTTTCAGGGGATGTCTTATTTTTCCATGAAGAAGAATAGGGTACACATTTATTGTTGAACAAAAAAAAAAGGAAATTGATTACCTGTCTACGGTACAGTAGTCATTGTCATCACAAACCAGCTCACTGATAGGCCACAGCGAAGCCGGAGCTGTTCAGGCAGGGCAAGGTCTCTTTAAATCAGGAGTCAGACGCCAGACGGTAGCTTCGGGGACCCTCTATTCGGGGGGAGGTCTTATTTTCGGGGGGGATGCCTTACATGACAGCGAGAGGCAAAACTGGAAGTAGGTCTTATTTTCGGGAGATGTCTTACTTTCGGGGAAACAGGGTAGCAAGTTCCTCACAATGGAAAGTGGAGTCCACTCGGAAGCATTGTCTTTGAAATTTTTTTATCCCAGAGAAAATAGCAAAGGCCTGAGATAGAGAGAGAGAAAGAGAGAGAGAGAGAGAGAGAGAGAGAGAGAGAGAGAGAGAGAGAGAATCTGCAGCCCAGGGATCCCCACAATTTTTGCTTTTCGGCTTCAGTCAGGGGTGCTTTTCCCAACCCATCCCTCCAAGAAGCACTTTAAAACAGGGGTCAGACGCTGAAGGTCCATGACCTCCTTAGGTTGATGGCTGCGTCCCGCCCTCCACCCCAGAGTCTGAGCCCTCCACTCGGGCGGTCAGGGGGGTGGGCCCCTCGGGCAGGGATTCAGAACAGGTAGCCTGTTGCGTGTTTCTTGAAGGAGAGACCAGCGAAACCTAACTCCCCGGAGGACGAAGCGGGAGAGAAATCTGTCCGAGCCACGAGCCTCGAGGTCTTAAGAAGGCTGGACCCGCTGGTCATTGGGATGCCCCAGGTGAGGGGTCTCGGTCGCCACCGTTCCTTCGAGGGCCCTTCTGAAGCTCCGCCCATTTCAAAGTAAAGACGCGGTGTGCCCCCACCTGTCATCAGCTTTCGGGTGCTCTGACCGGAGCGAGGTGAGGCAGGCCCAGTCCCCGCACGTAGGAGCTCCACAAAGACAGCTACCCAGTCCATTAGGGAGTGTCTTCTATCTGGAGGGCAACCAGCACCCTCATACATCGCTTCTCCTCTTCCCCTCACCTTCCAGACAGGCTGTAAGGTAGGCACAGGGGGCCAGTGCAGGGGCCGCTGAGCATCCCCAGCCATCGGGGAGGCAGTCGAACACCCATTCCCCGGCCTGTCTGGAAGCCTACGAGAATCTGACCCTCGGGGCAGGCACCTGGAACCTGTGTTTGCTGCAAGCCGCATAGTCACCACAGTCAGGATCTGGGGCCAGACATGCCTGGTACAGCCAGGAGTGCATCAGAGACCAGTCCCAGCAGCCCGGAGACTGTCCCCAGAGGGGAGCACTGAGTGGGGAGTCCAGGGGGGCAGTGCCTACAAGATGTCCTCACACTGGAGAATCCACCCACCTGCCCCCATTCCAGCCACACCCCACGGAGAGATGCCGACCATCACTCACTGCAATAGCAGCTGAAGGGAGACTTTTTTTTTTAAATATATTGTATTGATTTTTTGCAGAGAGGAAGGGAGAGGGATAGAAAGTCAGAAACATCGATGAGAGAGAGACATCCATCAGCCGCCTCCTGCATGCCCCCCACACTGGAGATGTGCCCGCAAGCAAGGTCCATGCCCTTGACCGGAATCGAACCTGGAACCTTTCGGTCCGCAGGCCGACGCTCTATCCACTGAGCCAAACCGGTCTCGGCCGTGCAGAGATCTTGTTCGAAGATTTCATTTTGATTTGGCCCACAGAGCAAAATAACAAGGGTGGGGGAATGTTTCCTAAATCAGGGAGGACCCAGGAGAAGTTGTGGAGACGCGTCAGCCGTCCTGCCTCCTGGCCTGTTGCCCGCAGGTGCTGTGGCCGCGGATCCTGGCGTTTGTGATCCCCGCCGAGTACACGGGGACGCTGGACTGCCTGTTCAGCATCATCCGGAGCCTGATCATGGCGGAGGAGAGGAAGAAGAGGCACGCCTCCGAGTCAACGGCCCTCGTCCTGTCCACGGGAGTGGGTTTGTACACGCAAAGACCGAGCGAGCCCCGGCCCGTGTGGCTCTGTCGGCTGGTTGAGCGCCGTCCCATGCACCAAAGGGTTGCTGGTTCCATTCCCAGTCAGGGCACAGGCCTGGGTGGCAGGCTGGATCCCCAATAGCGGGCGAGCATGAGGCAGACAATCAATGGGTCTCTCTCTCATTAATATTTCTCTCTCTTTCTCTCAAAATCTTCCTCTCTGTCTCTCTCAAAATCTTCCTCTCTCTCTAAAAGTCAATAAAAGCATATTTTCTAAAAAGTAAAACATTTCTCTTATCTGAGACTCATTTCCAGAAAGACAATAGGGTTTTGATAATCTGTCCAAACTTAATCTGAAATTTGCTAGCCCCCACGGCAGTAATGAACCTTGCTTTCTCTTTCCAGTGAAACTCCCTTCACCACAACAGCTCCTGGCCAGACTTCTGGTGAGTGAGCAAAGACCAGCGTGGGCTAGGTGGAAGCCAGTATCTGCGACTCCGGTCCAAGCCAATGCTCAAAAACAGCGGTTCTCAACCTGTGGGTTGAGACCCCTTTGGGGGTCGAACGACCCTTTCACAGGGGTAGCCTAAGACCATCGGAAAATGCAGATATTTACATCACGATGCATCACAGTAGCAAAATGTCATGGTTGGGGGTCACCGCCACATGAGGAACTGCATGCAAGGGTCGTGGCCTTAGGAAGGTTGAGAACCGCTGCTCATAAACATTGCAAAGACCCCAAAGCAGAAGAAACACTGAAGGCATCCTAAGCGTTCCGCTGTACTGATGACACCCGGGAAACTTTATAACTGACCAGATTATCTTCTCACTCCGAAATGCTTGGTAACCTTTTCTGATTTTAAAAGAATCACAGAGCGGATCTGATCCGTTCATGCCATTGGAACGCCTTCCACATCTATTACTTACATTGTTTTCTCGTGTCTGTCCCCTGTCTGTCATTAACTCGGGCACTCATTCCACACTCCCCTATTTAATTAATGAATATATCTACAGCAGCGGTTCTCAACTTGTGGGTCGAGACCCTTTTGGGGGTTGAACAACCCTTTCACTTGGGTCACCTAAGACATCATCCTGCATATCAGATATGTACATTACGATTCATTAACAGTAGCACAATGACAGTTATGAAGTGGCAACGAAAATAATTTTTTTGGTTGGGGGTCACCACCACATGAGGAGCTGTCTTAAAGGGTCGCGCGGCATTAGAAAGGTTGAGAACCACTGATCTACAGTGTCGGTGCCTTTCACTGATTCCTGCTCTGGACTAGGTGAGAACAGACTGGCATGATTTACTAAAAGATTGGCTAATGCAGGAACCAAGGGAATCCAGGACAATTATAATAAAATAAAATAAAGTAAAATAAAATACCCCTGAGTTGACCAGCATTTCCTCCTCTCTCTCCCAGGTGATATCCATACTCGCCAGTCTAGGGAAATTGTGTGGGGCTGGTGCCATAGGGCTCCTGAAGCTAATGCCTGAGATCATTCACCCCAAATTGGTGAACCTGTGGAAGGCACGCCTGCCTGAGCTGCTGCAGCCTCTGGAAGGTACGGGGAGGGGGACCCCAGGAGGCAAACACCCAGAGAGATGAGGCCCCACTTCTCTGTGGGAAGCCCTGGTGGTTCATGGGAGGCAGTAAAAGCAATGAACTTGATAGACAAGGTAGACCCCTAGGTTCTCTTTCTCTACAAAACACTGGTGGGCAACATCCTTCCAGGAACTTTTACCTCTGCCCTGGTCTTCCTCTGGTCTTGGAGAAACTCTCTTTTGATATTGTTCAAAAAGTTATTATTCCTCCATGTAAAAATACCGAAATCCGGGCATTTCAGTAGTTACTGTTGAAACTGGCAAAAAGCCTAGATTTCGTCATGGATGGAAGACCCTCTGCCCACCTGACTAGCACCTGAACGTTGGCAGGCTGGTGAATGTCATCGGAAGGGACCCTCCTGTGTGAAGACAAAGCCTGATGTGGGACTGCAGCGTCCCCTGGGGACCCGGCAAGGGGGAAGCTCGGTCTTCATTTCCGGGCAGTCACGGTGCCCCTTCTCTTTCAGGGAAGAACGCCAGCATCGCGCTGTGGGAGGCCATGCTGCTCCAGGTAAGGGTGGCGGCTGGATCAACTGGTGCTGACGGGGTGAAGAGATCCACTGAAGTTTCCCGTCTTAACCAGAAAGAACTGGTTTCCACGGGGCACCGATCAACATCTTCTTTTCTTAGAAGAAGGACTGGGATCTTAGAAGTAATAGCTTAAGAATGATAGTCTTTAAATCACCATAATCTGAGCAACAATCTTTTTCTTTTTTATTTTATTGATTTTTCACACAGGAAGGGAGAGGGATAGAGAGTTAGAAACATTGATCAGCTGCCTCCTGCACACCCCCCGCTGGGAATGTGCCCACAACCAAGGTACATGCCCTTGACCGAAATCAAACCCAGGACCCTTCAGTCCCCAGGCCAAAGCTCTATCCACTAAGCCAATTGATTAAGAATTTAAGAGTTTTGCCGAAACCCGTTTGGCTCAGTGGATAGAGCGTCGGTCTGCGGACTGAAAGGTCCCGGGTTCGATCCCGGTCAAGGGCATGTATCCTGGTTGCAGGCACATCCCCAGTAGGGGGCGTCCAGGAGGCAGCTGATTGCTGTCTCTCTCTCTCACCGATATTTCTAGCTCTCTATCCCTATCCCTTTCTCTCTGTGGAAAATCAATAAAATATACATATATTTTTTTAAAAGTTTAAAACAGTTTTGAACATTGTACTTAGCAATATTTTTCTCTGGGTCTTTCTTAAATCTCCAGTTCGTTCTCTCTCTCTCTCTCTCTCTCTCTCTCTCTCTCTCTCTCTCTCTCTCTCTCTCTCTCTCTCTCTCTTCTCCCTAGCACCTCCACCTCCATCACTACCCCTTCCAGAATCAGAATCTGGGGAGGTGAGGGGAAGAGGGGGGGTACTTGAGAATTGATACCTTTTAAAGACTCCCACAGTGATTCTTACCCAATATGAGATGTGAGAGCCACCGTCTATTCTCCTGGTCCTTCATTCTAGCATCCACCTCTTCTCCTCATTCCTGTTTCTTTTATCTCCCCCACCCCCAACCCCAGCCATCAAAATCCCTCCCTTATGTTCTCCCGCTACCATCTTACAGGAACTGTTCTTACCAGGAAGGAAGGTTTTTCTCTCTAGAGAGAAGCCTCGAGAGAGTTTCTTTCCCTCTTGCAGCCTTGAGGATGCTTCTAGCCTTCTTTCAAAACTGTCTGCCTGTGCCTCTTCCCTCAAACTTCCAAGGCTGTCTCGTTTTTCCCTTCAAAGGACGCACTCAGTGAACGAGTTCCTCTTAAGAAAATGCATGCAGAGTTTGCCATTGACTTTGACATTGTGTCCTTCAAGCAGAGAATAACGGTTTTTAGAAAACGCCACGGACGCTGTCCTCCGGAAAGACAAAAACGCTTTGTGTGCATTGTTCAGTGAAGAAGAACAAGGGTCCAGATGGCTGGTCGCGGCCTTGGCTCAGAACAATTGGCCGAGTTAGGAACGTTTGGTTACTAGAGTTGAAGTTAGCAAAAAGTGCCTGTGTATCTAATTGGTTCTTAAAGACATTCATTTTTTTGCTCCAAAAATGTCCTTTTTTCTTAAGTATATAATAAAGCAAACTAACATTGTGGAGTTTCTATAAATCTATTCACACCTTGCAAAACGTTAACTTCAATTAAGTTTCAGAATAGATTACTTTCTTTTAGGTCTTCAAGCAATTGTTACTTGTAAAGACAAAGAAAGGAGTTAGGGAGAGGTGGGGTAGATAAGAGATCAACCAAAGGACTTGTATGCATGCATATAAGCATAACCAATGGACACAAGACACTGGGGGGGGGGGTTAGGGTGTGCCTAGGAATGGGGAGGGGGCGCAATGGGAAGATGTGTATACATGTGATACATTAATAAAAAATTAAAAAAGAAAAAGAAAAAGGAAAAGGCACTTGCCTGTAGTGACTACCACCTTCTGTGTGATTTATTCCTAATGGGAATTCAGAACATAAGAGAAGATGGCTTTTAAAATAAAACCAGGTACAAAATCCCAAAGCAACTCATTTTTTACATGGGAAATGGAATAGTCCCATTTAATATATATTTGTACTTTTGAAAAATAAGGGACTAAGTATCAAGAAAGCACATCTGTATCTGACTTCCGCTTCCTTCCGCAGTTCCTCAAAGAGTCTTTGTGGGAGATCAGCGACATAGGCTGGATCATTCAGCTGAGCCTGGAATTCAACCAGCAAATGGACAGTT
The DNA here is from genome assembly GCA_004026805.1 of Lasiurus borealis. Lineage (NCBI taxonomy): Eukaryota > Metazoa > Chordata > Mammalia > Chiroptera > Vespertilionidae > Lasiurus > Lasiurus borealis. The sequence goes on from PVJN01011905.1 coordinate 24,171, forward strand.
ACAGCAACACCTCCGTTGAGAAGGTTGGTGGCCAGTGAAGGGGCCTTGGCTCTACCTTATAATGTGAAATGGCTGTTGGAGCTCTCCTTCGTCTCTACTGCAACCACAGAGAGGGAGGAGCCCGGCCCGTGTGGCTCAGTGGCTGAGCCACCTAAGAACCAGGAGGTCATGGTATGATTCCTAGTCAGGGCACATGCCCGGGTGGCAGGCTTGATCCTCAGTTAGGGGGGTATGCAGGAGGCAGCCTACCAAGGATTCTCTCTCACCGTCAATGTTTCTATCTTTCCCTCTTCCTTCCTCTCTGAAATCAATGTTAAAAAGGAAAAAAAAAAGAGGGATGTGGAATATAATGAACAACATAAACTAATGAGCTAAAATAGACCCAGAGACATAGAAGCATTGAACAGGCTGTCCATCCTCAGAGGGAAAGTGGGTGGGATGGGGAGGGAGGCAGGTGAGGAGGGGGATGTGTGTGAGAGATCAACCAAAGGACTTGTACACATGCATATAAGCAGAACCCATGGACACAATCAGTAGGGGAAGGGGAGGGCATGTGCTAATGGGTAGGAATGAGCCGGGAGAGGTCAATGGGGGGGAAAGATTCCTATACAGTGGTACCTCGAGATACAAGTTTAATTCGTTCCGTAACCTTGAGGCGTGGGAAACTATGAGACGCTCGAGTCGCGGTAAACTGGTGGGTCCTGTGCAGCCGGCCGATCCGCGCGATGACTCCTATCTCAAATGTTGCTCGTATTTCAAAGCAAAAATCGCTTGCTCGACGGCTTGTATCTCAAAAATCTCGTATGTTAGGACATTCGTATCTCGAGGTACATTGTATAATGCTTTAAAAAATAAAGAATTTTCAAAAGTAAAACAAATAGAGAAGTAGAGAGGAGGAAAATAAAATAAAATAAAATAAAATAAAATAAAATAAAATAAAATAAGATAAGATAAATAAGAGGGAGGACTTGGTAGAGAAATGCTGTCTTCTCTTCATCTCCCATTCGACCACATGTCACAGGGCCACCGCTGTCTGAGAGGAACACTGAGGAGCACAGTGTCTTCAAGACAGACAAGCTCCTGACTGAAATCCTGAAGTTCTCTTCTAGAGAAGGGAGACGAGCGATTATTGGAAGTCCGACCGCAGTCTCCCCCTAGCACCTAGCACACAGCGTGGGTCTTAGTTCCCACTGGGCCAGCAGTGTGAGGCCGGCTGTCAGAAAAGAATCTACTACAGTTTTAAAAACATGGAGCTGAAAGAATGCTCAGAGGCCTGTCCTTTCATTCTTCTGTCTCCAACTGGCCTCTGTTAACCCTCCTCGTTTATGAAGCCAAGTTCTGCTACCTGCTTCTTACGCAGCTGTAGGTAAATGACTGAACCGGCCTGTGGTCTCAGTGCCCTGACGGATGAAACGGAGCTGATACCCACCTCTGAGGGTGGTGGTGTTGTGAGGGCTCCGTGGGATCCAGTGTATTAAGTCATCCAGGTCCTGCTTAACGTGCTGTGGCTCATCCTTTGTTTTGCAGAAGTTCCTCTGGAAAGCCTTGGGGAGCACCTTAGCATCCTGCCAGGACACGAACTTCGTAAGCTCACAGATTACGGAATTTCTGATGGCTCCCAACCAACTGGGGGATCAGCGACAGGTGGGGGCCCTTCCTCTCCATTTCCTCTAATGACAGTGATAATTAATCCCATCTAAAATGATAAGGTCTGACTCATCCAGAATTACCAGGAATGCAGTCCAAGTAGCCCAAGAGAATTTTTCAGAAAAAAAAAAGTGGTACAACTGTGTTTAAATATCAGTGTTTTGTTATTTAACCAGCTTTGTAAAAATATTGAAAAATGGATTTTAATCCTGCTTGCTTAACGAGAATATCTTCGATATATTTTGACATTGGCTTTATAACTTGGGTATGATCATAAACATCAAAACCATTGACTTTACAAGCTGAAAGTAACGTTATATACCAATGGTTTTCAAACTAGAGAGAATGTAATTATAACCTGGAGAGCTTTTGCAAAGCACTTTGACCTATTTCCTACCCTAGCCTAGGCTGGAGAGCATTTCTGAATGTGGGAGGACAAGAGGATGTGTATTAAAAAAAAACTCCCCAGGTTAATAAGACCACCTAAGTATAAAATAATGACTGGGTTGTGTTATATACTCTCCTCTCAGAAATTCCATGGTGTTTAGGTTTCTTTCTCTCATATTAAATGTCCAGATACCACCAGGCCAGGCCACATACCAAGGTTGTGGGTTAAGTCCCGAGCTGGGATGAGTATGAGAGGCAACTGATTGATGTTTCTCTCTCCTCTCTCTCTCTTTCTCTCTCTCTCTCTTTCTCTCTCTCTCTCTCTCTCTCTCTCTCTCTCTCTCTCTCTTTCTCTCTCTCTCTCTCTCTTTCTCTCTCTCTCTCTCTCTTCTCCCTCCCCCCCTCTAAAGTCAATGAACATATCCTTGGGTGAGGACTTAAAAAAATAACAAACAAATTACAAACTCTCCCCAACCTGCAGCCCTTTTTCTATTTCTCCCTTCTCTGTAGCACGTATATATCAAAATACTATATATTTACATGAATGTACTTGTGTTTATCTAATATCACTCCACCTGGTTGTAAAATCCACAAGGACAAGGAGTTTGGTGTGTATCCTTTTACTTCTGCATGCCCAGGACCTGGGAAAAGTCCCTGACACATAATCGATGCTCAATAAATATTTATTGACTAAGTGAATGGTTAAACTCCAAATATCATATCTTTTCTGATTTTTAGGGAATAACATCTATTTTAGGATACTGTGCCGAGAACCACTTGGATCTTGTCTTAAGAGTTCTGAAAACATTCCAAGATTGGGAAAAGCGTTTCATGAATCGCTGTAAGGTAAAAGGAGCACCCACCGTCTTCTCAAAAGCTTTTGGTCATTTGATACTTACTCCTCTCCCCAAGTCTTTAGCCCGGGCCAGGACTGTGGGACGGAGGCCCTATAGGATGACCGGCTAGATAGCAACCCTGCTCTATTTTCCGTCACTGATGCTGACCCACGAGGCCCCAAGAAGCTTTGCGTGTGCCTAGGTTTGTCCCTACCAGCTGTTCAGGCCTCACAGACAATTTCCATTGTGAATGCCCTGACAGAGATAAATTATTTAATAAGTAAAAATTACCACAAAATTCTCATGGGTGGCTCTTTTAAAGCCTGATATATCCACAACACAGTCCAGGCTGTTTACATTGGGACAAACCAGAGTACCCATGTTAGATAGATTTTATCATCCCAAGCTCATTTCTGAGCCCCTGTAGGGTTAGGAAAAGACAGGAGAGGAAGGACACTCCTTCCGTCAGACTTTCCATCTGTCTCCTTGTCTTCAGGATCTTTTCTATGGGAAGAAGAGCCTGAGCAAGACAGACGTCATGGTGGTCTACGGGGCCGTGGCCCTCCACGCGCCCAAGGGCCAGCTCCTCAGCAGGCTGAACCAGGACATCATATCCCAGGTCCTGTTTCTCTACGGCCAGTGCTGCCAGGTAACGGCCCCGAGAGGCTGCCTCGATCCCCAGCCTGGGGTTCCCCTGGGAATCTTTGTGCTCAGAGCAACGGGCCGAACCCAGGCAGGACCTGGTATGTTCGGAAGATGAGAACAGGTGGGAACAGAGAAGTTTACTGTGAAACAGGGCCAGGTACGTTACCTCTGTCCTATAATCTTGGGACATGGACGTCATACCACTACCGTGATGCCTCCCGGATCAACTGTACCCGCAGGTGTTTTAGATAATGATGACTGGACCTTTTCCAGGTACCATCAGTTTTGCTATAACACACCATTCGCACTGAATAGAACAAGAAACACCTCAGGGATGATGAGGAAAATGGGCTGAGGGGCACAACATCCCCCCCCCCAAAAAAAAAAACAAAATCAATGGCCATGTTAAGAAAACAGCCATCTTTTTAAAAAATATATATTTTATTGATTTTTTTACAGAGAGGAAGGGAGAGAGATAGAAAGTAAGAAACATCGATGAGAGAGAGACATCCATCAGCCGCAGCCTGCACGTGGGGAGATGTGCCCGCAAGCAAGGTACATGCCCCCAACTGGAATCAAACCTGGGACCTTTCAGTCCACAAGCCGACACTCTATCCACTGAGCAAACCGGTTTCGGCCAGCCATCTATTTTTAAATATATGTTTAAATAAATTTTTTCCTTGAAAAACACCTAAATTCAATTGAACTTTAAACAATTCCTCCCATTCTACTTCAGGGCAGCTGGCTTATTAGTTTCTTCTTTTTTAAAAAAAAAATATATTTTTTTAATTGATTTTTGACAGAGAGGAAGGGAGAGGGATAGAGAATTAGAAACATTGATGAGAGAAAGACATCAATCAGCTCCCTTCTGCACACCCCCTACTGGGGATGTGCCCGCAACCAAGGTACATGCCCTTGACCAGAACCGAACCTGGGACCTTTCGGTCCACAGGCCGACGCTCTATCCACTGAGCCAAACCTGTTTCTGCTAATTCCTTCTAATAGCCTCTGAAGTATAACTAATAATAGTTGCTTAAACTTTTATATGGTAATATCTGTAGCGCACATGAAACGGTGCTTCACAAATAAATGCCGTTTGTGTACTTTTAAGTGAATAAACTATGTCACTCATCAACTACCCCACCCACCTCATGTTGTGCTGTTTTCCCCTCCTCATTCACCCCAGCCCCCCAAAGGTTCCCAGCACTCCTCAGACATGCCAAGAGTGTTCTACTTCTAGTGAAGAGCCACCGCACTGAGTTAGGCTTCGTCCTGTTATCTCTGCCCCCGTAGCACTTTTAGTGTCTTTCATAAAGTGCTTTCTGCATATGGTCAGTTCAGTCCTTTTGCTGATCAATCCCAAGATGCCACCTAATAATCACCTAGGGATCAAGTTGAAAGTAGCTCCCCAGACCCGCTTTCCTAGGCAGGTTGGTTCCATCAGTCTGGGTAGAGTCTGGCATCTGTATTTTTTTGAAGTTTTATGAATGATCTCTTATCCACAGCCAGATTTGGGGAGCTTCCATTGACTGTGGATCCATCTGCTGCTCCCATTAGATTGCTAGTACCTTGATGTTAGGGATTGTACCTTGTGCTCCTTTATCTCCTCTTCTGTGCCCTCCACAAACCACGTGGCTGTGAAATCTGTGCCCTTGACATTTATGCATGCGAGAAGCATGGAACCGTGGGGAGCTCGTGATATACAGCGATAGTAAACATATGCCAGTGGAAGGGCAGAGAGGGTCGAGATTCCCACACCTCAATTGCATGAGAACAGAGAACCTGCTGTAAATAGAGACCCCTAGTGGACCACAGGCGTCTGGGATGGATCACTGAACCTGTATGTATAACATGATCCTCAAAAGATGGTTCTGAGGGACTCAAAATTTGATACACAGTGACAAGAACAGAAAACATAACCAAAAAAAAAAAAAAAACATTTTATGTTACATTAGTTTTTAGTCCATCAGCAAGGAAAATTTTAATAAAAATGAAAGAGGGAAGGAGTTAAAGATGTTTCAGATAATGACTGTACATTTTCCAGGTATAATCAGTTTTGCTATAACACACCATTTGCACTGAATAGTACAAGAAACACCTCAGGGATGATGAGGAAAATATGTGGGCCACAACATCCAAAAAAAATGCACCAATGGCCATTTTTAGGAAACAGCCATCTATTTTTAAATATTTTTAAATATATTTTATTGATTTTTTTACAGAGAGGAAGGGAGAGGGATAGAGAGTTAGAAACATCGATGAGAGAGACATCGATCAGCCGCCTCTTGCACGCCTCCCACTGGGGATGTGCCTGCAACCAAGGTACATGCCCTTGACCGGAATCGAACCTGGGACCTTTTCAGTCCACAGGCCGATGCTCTATCCACTGAGCCAAACCGGTTTCGGCTAAAGATATTTTTAAATAAATTGTTTTCCTTGATAAACACCTAAGTTCAATTGTGACAGTTGCTAGTATAAAATAGTATGACATGGTGGCAAAGAAAGCTTATCCTCAATCTGAGGGACAGCTGCAGTGCCAGATTGGGATGGGGAGGGCTCCTAACACAATGAACTGAGGAAGCAAACACCAGCCCATCAATGCTACCTCTGCTCCCTCACATCCCCATCACACTGGAACCAGTTTTCATTCTCAACACAAGCATTACACAGAACTGACTGTCTCTGGCTCCAAGGGCAGCTGCCCTCTTGCCTATCCCTGTCCTTTCAGGGGTTTTCCCTGCTCTCTCTGCCCAGCGCCTTCCCCTCTTTTCCTGCCCACGTCTAGGAGAAGCCTGCAACCTTATAGCACAGCCCCAGCTCACCCACCCGAGGAACGGTTCCTGCCTGTGTCCAAGGCCTCGCTCTGGGAAGTGGGGGAGGAAGTGGGCGCTTTGGCAAGACTGGGGGGACCAGGGATCTGGCTTCTCTGTGTCCTTCGGGTTGAGGGGCGGGGCTTCTTGTGGGGGCTCCGGGACTCTCCCACTGCTGCTCCAGATTCTGCTTTTGCCTTTGAATTTTCAGGTCCTGGGCGTGTCCGTGTTGAACAAGGTAGGTGGTATATTTGAACTTGCGTATCTGAGCACAAACCATGCTCCCTGGAAGGGCAGTAAGCAGAGAGGTCCTATGGGTTTGTCTCCCGAGGAAAGGAGCCTGATGTATAGCTAATGAACCCAGTTCTGAAGCCAGGATCCCCGAGCCGAAGCTAGGACAGAGCAAGTTGCTGTGTTTGGTTACAAATGACTTGAAAGTTAGGCTGCAAATGACAGCCAGCTCCTTACAACTATGGGTTCTGACCCTCCAGTAGATCATGCAATTCATTTAATAAATCACCACCAGCAACATTTTAAAAAATATATATATTTTATTGATTTTCCACAGAGAGGAAGGGAAAGGGATAGAGAGCTAGAAATAGCGATGGGAGAGAAATATCCATCAGCTGCCTCCTGCATGCCCCACACTGGGGATGTGCCCACAACCAAGGTACATGCCCTTGACTGGAATCCAACCTGCGAACTTTCAGTTTGCAGGCCCATGCTCTATCCACTGAGCCAAACTGGTTTCAGCAAAACCAGCAACATTTTTGTACTTAAATAGATGAGAAATATATTGCATAGAGTAATAACTATCCTAAAACTTTTATTTCAGATTGATGATGATAGATAAATAGAAAGATAGATGATAGATCTAAATATTGTAGATATAAATATTGGGTGGAATTGTAAATTGTTTCTTCCTGTGATTTATGGTCAAGGAAGTTTGAAAGCCACTACTTTAGAGGAACTTCAATCTCTGGATCAGGTGGCGGTCAGGGGGCCAGGGGGGGAGTGGAAATTGACCTGTTTTTAAACCTCAGGTCACACGTCTGTAGAACCAGACTCCGACTTGTACCTTGAATCCTTCTGCTTTAGGACATGGACCTGCAAATGAGCTTCACGAGAAGTATCACTGAGATCGGCATCGCCGTCCAAGACGCTGAGGACCAGGGGTTCAAGTTTTCCTACAAGGAGTTGCTGCTCGGGTACATGCTGGTGAGTGAGCAGAGGGGACCTGGGCAAGGCCCTGAGAAATCCATCACCAAGGTCAGGGGGGAGGGGTCTTTCTCAAAGTGGGTAAAACCGGCCAGTGCCAAGGAGCAGATCGGACTGTATTTCTGCCCGAGGGCACCCCTGGGTCCTGTGAGGTCGCAGCTGCGTCCTGGCTGAAGGGAACCCCCTGGATTCTTTCTGAAGCCTCTCACCTCCTTGTCTGTGGCAGGACTTCATCAGGGACGAGCCCCTGGATTCCTTAGCCACCCCTGTCCGGTGGAAAGCCTTGATCGCCATCAGGTACCTCAGGTAGAGAAACGTTTGCTCTTCTCGTTGGAAAAAAATAGTCCCTCTCCCGTGTCCTCCTTCTGACGTACTGATCAGCACAGAGTCCAGGGCCCCTCCCCCAAATGAACACAGCTCCTCGGTGAGTTATCTCAAACAGGGCCTCTCTCTCTCCAGAGTTGTAAAACTGACAGACCGGTCACTCGGTGCCTGACAGAGAGAAGGGTTGCTCACAGGAGTCGGATGTATTGATATATGAAGACTGAAATTTTGTGCAAAATGCCATTTTTCTTCCTAGGTCTTGACCTATGGAAAAACTTTCATCTTCCCAGTAAACTATTGTGAGAGCCCTAATCAGCTCTGGTTGGTTAGTAACAGTAAGCCTGAAGAAGAAAATAATGTTAAGCAAGTTTTTGAAATAATATTCCCCCACCCTAACCGGTTTGGCTCAGTGGATAGAGCATCGGATTGCGGACTGAAGGGTCCCATGTTCGATTCCGGTCAAGGGCATGTACCTTGGTTGCGGGCACATCTCCAGTAGGAGGTGTGCAGGAGACAGCTGATCGATGTTTCTCTCCCATCGATGTTTCTACCTCTCTATCCCTCTCCCTTCCTCTCTATAACAAATCAGTAAAATACATTTTAGAAAATAAATAAATGATATAACATAACATTACTCCCTGCCCTACATTGTAGGAAATTCAAGTTCACTGTTAAAACTTGAAAACTACAGTAAGTTTTTAAAAACAATAAAATTACCCCATACTTATTTATTTATTTTATTGATTGATTGATTGATTGATTGCCTAATGGCCCTGGCTGAGACTTCTAGGCCTCTGTTAGATAGAAGCAGCATTCTATTCTTTCCCTGATCTCAGAGGGCAAGTTTTCAGTCCTTCACCCTTGAGTATGATCTTACCTGCAGGCTTTTTATATGTGGCTTTTTATATGCTGAGATAACAAACATCATTTTTAATGTCTTCCTATTATTGAGCTATGCCTTATATCACGTAACCAACCTTCTCTTGCTATTTTTGATTGGGGCCTGTTTTTAAGAACTATAAATAATATTTTTGGTGAACACCTTTATGCAAAAAGTGTGCTCTGAACTTCTAATTATAAACATTTCCAATTTGATTGAATCCATATTACTAAGTGTCATCCTTGTAACAGGCAGTGATATAGTCCTTAAACACAGGCCCCAATCAAAAAGAGCAAGAGGAGGTTGGTTAAGTAATATAAGGCATTCTTTGCATGCTATTATGCAAAAAAGTGTTCTCTGCCCTTCTAATTATAAAGGTTCACAGTTTGATTTAATCCCTGTTACTAAGTGTCATCCTTGCTTTGGGCGGTGAGCTGGGTTCCACAAGGACAGCGAGAAACAGCCTGTGGCCTTGCCCCGGGAGAGGGTCAGCCTCCGGGGAAAAGCAGGTGCTGAGCACCCCTATGGGATGTCTCCAACGCAGCGGTTCTCAGCCTGTGGGTCATGAGCCCTTTGGGGGTGGAATGACCTTTTCACAGGGGTCGCCTAAGACCATCGGAAAATGCAGATATTGACATCACGATGCATCACAGTAGCAACATTTCATGGCTGGTGGTCACCACCACATGAGGAACTGTATGCAAGGGTCGCAGCCTTAGGAAGGTTGAGAACCACTGCTCCAACATGAGGGGAGAGAGAAGATAAGGGACCGGGAGCGGTCTGTTTACAGAGAGGAGGAACATTTGAAGACAACTCAAATGCATAAACCTTGAACACGAGTAAGAATTAACTAGGTTCTAGGACAGTGTTGTGAAGTGGAAATAGAAGGCCAGTCCTAGGTATCATTTACATTTTTCTTTTTGTATATATATATATATATATATATATACATATATATATATATATATATTTTATTGATTTTTTACAGAGAGGAAGGGAGAGGAATAGAGAGTCAAAAACATCAATGAGAGAGAGACATCCACCAGCCGCCTCCTGCACACTCCCTACTGGGGATGTGCCCGCAACCAAGGTCCATGCCCTTGACCGGAATCGAGAACCTGGGACCTTTCAGTCCGCAGGCTGACGCTCTATCCACTGAGCTCTTTTAAGAGTACCAAGAGACAAGTTCAATCAATTTTCATCCCGTTCTTATTCAACCCAACGCGTTCAGTCGATGATCACTTTAACACACATTCCCGTGGCTCTCGCTCCAGCAAGCTGAAGCCTCCGCTCTCGCTGAATGACAATCTGAACATCCTGGAAGAGAACATTCGGAGGCTGCTGCCCCTTCCGCCGCTGGAGCGGCTCAGGAACGAGGGCGAGACGGACAAGGACAAGGAGCACATCACGGTACGTGGGGTGAGGCCCCGGGCGGAAGGGAGAGTCCAGCGGGGCCTGGCCCGCCGGCCTCGGCCTCACCCTCCCACTGTCCTGGGCTTTCAGTTTCTCTACGAACGCTCCATGGATGCTCTGGGCAAGCTGCTGCGGACCATGATGTGGGACAACGTGAGGGCCGAGGACTGCCAGGAAATGTTCAACGTGAGTGGGGCCACTGCTCCTACGGATCCCGGGGACCCCTCACCTCAAACTGGACCTCCTCCTCCTCATAGGGAGACTTCCAGCTGAACCCACTCAGCCCCTGTGGTTCTGTTATCCTGTCCACTCAGCAACAGTATGGGGGGTGGTCAGCGCCTGGCCTGTTGCAGCAGAGGCTGGTTGGGGGGGCGGGAAGAGGGGGCAAGAGAGAGAGAGAATGCGAACACATGGATATGAAGGACACTGTGGAAAGGATGCTTTATCCTTTGACCGACAGCTCCTGCGAATGTGGCTGGTGTCACAAAAAGAGTGGGAGAGAGAAAGAGCCTTCCAGATCACCGCCAAAGTGCTCACCAACGACGTGGAGGTGGGTCCCGCCCCTCCGGAACGGGTGGGTTTCGTGGCTGGCTAACGGCAGGGATCTGCGAGGTCCCCTGGAGGCCAAACCTGTCCCAAGGGGTCTCCGGCCCCAGGCAGAGTGCTTTCCGGGGTGGCAAGCACACGGGATCAGCCGGGCGAGTGTCCGTGTGCTGCTTGCTTACTCTCAAGGGTAAAAGTCCAAGATGCCCTGTCATTCGTTCTAAGGGCCGGCGGGGAGCAATCAAAGGGCTTCCTCTCCGGTGTTGGGGGTGTCCGGAGGGATTCCCCAGCCACTCCATCCCCTCGGGGGCCCCTTTGTCCCGCAGGCCCCGGAGAACTTCAAAATCAGCTCGCTGCTCGGCCTGCTGGCCCCGCACTCCTGTGACACGCTGCCCTCCATCCGCCAGGCCGCGGCCAGCTCAGCCATCGCGCTGTTCTGCATACAAGGTGGGCGAAAGGCAAAAAAGGAGAGAAAAATCCTTGCTTTCTCCCCAGTTTTCCTCCTTGTACATCCATGTTTCCCTCTTCTCTCTTTGTTCCTCTCTCTCCCCATCCCTCCCTCCCTCTCTCCCTCACTTCAACCATTCATGAGTTCTAATACCTTAATTACGTCACTGAAATTGCCTCTTGGGTCTTTCTTCCTCTGTGGTCCTATTTTTTTTTTTTAGAAATAAAGATACAGTGGTACCTCGAGATACGAGTTTAATTCGTTCCGTAACCTTGAGGCGTGGGAAACTATGAGACGCTCGAGTTGCAGTAAACTGGTGGGTCGTGTGCAGCCGGCCGATCTGTGCGATGACTCCTATCTCAAATGTTGCTTGTATTTCAAAGCAAAAATCGCTCGCTCAATGGCTCGTATCTCAAAAATCTCGTATGTTAGGGCACTCGTATGTCGAGGTACCACTGTAATGACACCAAAGCATCTTAAGGAGCCTTGAAAGGGGGTGGAAAGTTTGAGTGTCCATCACCTGTTCCCCCAGGAAGAAGCTATGCTTTCACTCTGTTCCTCTAGGAACAGCGGTTCTCCACCTTCCTAAGGCCGCGACCCTTGCATACAGCTCCTCATGGGGTGGTGACCCCCAACCATGACATTTTGCTACTGTTACGTATCGTGATGTAAATAGCTGCATTTTCCGATGGTCTTAGGCGACCCCTGTGAAAGGGTCGTTCGACCCCCCAAAGGGGTCGTGACCCACAGGTTGAGAACCACTGCTCTAGGAGACAACTTTGGAGAAGGTTTCCCAGTTGGCATCTCAGGCCCTGGGTCCGCCCTCTGAGTGCATGTGAGTGACCGGCAGTGTCAGTCAACCTAAGAAATGGAAAACCACAGTGTAGGGCAGGGCCCAGCAATCAGGGCCCCTGTCCAAGCCAATCAGCGGGTGTCTCGTGGAGCAGGCGCAGTGGGTTTGCTCAGCTGTGTATCAGCCAGGGAGGCCGGGCACACTTTCTCAGTTCGGTGCCAGCCACGGTTAGTTCACTCTCCGCTCTCACAGGTACTCAGGAGTCTATTTCCCCAATGCCTTCCCAGATGTCAAGCGGTGTTCTAATGCTGGAGACATTAAAAGTCAAACCTGGGCCGAAACCGGTTTGGCTCAGCGGATAGAGCGTCGGCCTGCAGACTGAAGGGTCCCGGGTTCGATTCTGGTCAGGGGTATGTGCTTTGGTTGCAGGCACATCCCCAGTGGGAGGTGTGCAGGACGCAGCTGGTCGATGTCTCTCTCTCTCATTGATGTTTCTGACTCTCTATCCTTCGCCCTTCCTCTCTGTAAAAAAAAAAAAAAAAAAAAAAAAAATCAATAAAACAATAAAAGTCAAACCTGGGATTTGGTGGGAGGGATGGGTGAGGGCGTAGCCAGTCAAAAAAGAAAACAAATCTCATTAGAAACAAGCCTTCAAACACTCTCTGTTAAGAAGAAACCCCATCATCTGTTCTTCACTTTAACTCTTTCTTGACTGATCAAATGAGCATGGTAGAGAGGAAGAACATGAGTATGAATTAAGCACTTACTAGACAGAAGTAATGAGTGTGATACTCATGGACGCTGCTCCGTCAGTTTGAGATGAGGGATCGGCGTTAAAAATGTGCCGGTAGCTGGGATCTCATTGGAAAGTCCATCTGGATCTGACTTTCAAATGATCTCGGGGAGCGGGGCTTTGAGCCCCGTGCTGTGCGACTCCAAAGTCTGAGTGAGTTTTGCTGGGCTGGGGGGCCTTCCACAGAATCCCTCAGGTGTGTGTGTGTGCACAACTCCCCTTCATTCAAACAGCACACAAGCTACTTCTATCAGCTGAGATCAACAGGCGTCTACTAATTGCACTAGTGAGCTTCCCATTCTCCCCGTAGCAACTCACCGAAGAGTGAAAGTCCCTCAGAGTCAGCAGCGCTGTAGGGTAGTAAGAGCCTGGGCTTTGGTGTCAGGGGGTCAGACAGACTGGGGCACAAGTCCTGACTTTCCTGTTTTTACCTTCATGTGGCCAAATGGCTTCATCTCTCTGCCTCGGCTTATCTGCAAGATAGGGACACTAGCAGGAGCGTCTCCCTCAGCTGACCTTTCTGAGTAACAGATGAGATCACTGTCTGCGAGTACAGTGGTACCTCGAGATACGAGTGCCCTAACATACGAGATTTTTGAGATACGAGCCGTCGAGCGAGCGATTTTTGCCTTGAAACACGAGCAACAGTTGAGATAGGAGTAATCACGCGGATCGGCGACTTGAGCGTCTCATAGTTTCCCACTCCTCAAGGTTACGGAACAAATTAAACTCGTATCTCAAGGTACCGTTGTATTTAACAGGGTGCCCGGCAGGTAGAAACTATGCAATCCGTGTCTGTTCTGAAGCTCACGGTCTCATCAGGCAGTGCGTCTGCTGAAAGGGTCCAGCAGCCGAGTTCATGTCTCATCCCAACCGAGCCAGCCTCCTCCACGTCTGTCAAGTCTTTTACCTCCCACCTGTGTCTCCTGTGGTTGGTTTCAGGTTCTCACCTGGAAGTGGAAAGACTGCAGGGATTGCAGGAAAGCCTGAAATCCAATGATGTGCAGGTCCAGCTCAAGATCTCTTCTAAAATAGCAAAGGTAATAGACATGGAAGACCGGTTAAGGGCTGTAAAGATGATTCCAGATGGATTTCAACTGAGTGAGCTGTGTACGCCTCACTACCAAAGAGGGCCGCAGCCTCGCCATTCGAGTAGAATGAACGGCCTTTGTCGTGTCCTTTATGAACTCTGGGTTGACATGTGCACAGCTGAGGCCTGCTCCTGCTTATTCCATGCGCTGGGGAACCTTGTCAATCAAGTGGCCTGCTCCAGGCTGAGAGAGGCAATGGATGGAGCAGAAGGAACGAGGGCTGTGGAGTTGATCAGGTGCACTCTGAGCTCGAAGCTCAGCATCCTCAACTTCAAAATACAGTGGTACCTCAAGATATAATTTTAATTCGTTCTGTAACCTTGAGGTGTAGGAAACTATGAGACGCTCGAGTCGAGGTAAACTGGTGGGTCGTGTGCAGCCGGCCGATCCTCGAAGTACTGTGAATCAGATAAATTACTATGTAGACATTATATGTCATTTTTCTCTTATGAGGTATACCATATCACTATTAGTGGCCTGGTGCACGAAATTCATGCACGGAGGGGGAGGGGAAGTGGTGTCCCTCAGCCCAGCCTGCACCCTCTCCAATCTGGGAATCCTTGAGAGATGTCCTACTGCCAGTTTACAGGGATCAGACCTAAACCGACAATTGGACATCCCTCTCACAATCCAAGACCACTGACTCCTAACCACTCACCTGCCTGCCTGCCTGCCTCCCTCCCTGATTGCCCCTAACCACTCTGCCTGCTGGCCTGCTTGCCCCCAACTGTCCCCCACCACCAGCCTGATCATCTCCAACTGCCCCATTTGCCAGTGTGCTTGCCCCCAACTGCTCCCTCCTTTAATGGCCTGCTTACCCCCAACTACCCACCCTTGCTGTCCTGCTCACCCCCAACTCTCCTGCCTGCTGGCCTGCTCACTCCAAACGGCCCTCTTCTGCTGTCCTGATCACCTCCAACTGACTCCCACAGACATCCTGCTTACTCCCCGAACTGGCCCCCCTGCTGGTCTGCTTACCCCCACCAGGCTGATCACTCACAACTGCCGTCCCATCCTGGTCTGATGACCCACGACCACCCTCCCCTCTTGGCCTCTAACCACCTCTACCTCGGCCCCGCCACCATGGCTTTGTCCAGAAGAAGGTCTGAAAGGTCTCCTGGAAGGTCTCCCAGTCTAATTAGCATATTACCCTTTTATTCGTATAGAGAGTTTGGAGAAAATATTGCATCTGCAGGCCTGGGACGGGGTAAATGTAAAATGACAAAAAGGCGACTCCAGGGAAACTTTGCTTAGAGGCAAAAGGTCATGTCTGTGTCTTATCTTGGCATTTTCCCTGGCGTCTAAGGCCCAGTCCTATTCTCACTGTTGGCCACGCCCATTAGTCTCCCATATCCCAGAACGGGGAGTAACTGCATGAGGTGGGTGCCCAGGCGGAAGCGAGGAGGGAACCAGCTCGCATTTCCCCGGCACGTTCTCAGGTTGTGAGCAAGCTCATCCCGAGCGGGGAGATCCTCACGTTCCTGGAGGAGACCCTGGACGGCCTGGAGAGCCTCAGCGCGCCCTGCGCCACGGCCTGCGGCCTGTGGATGGTCGCCGCCCTGAAGGAGAAGGGAGCCGCCCTGGAGGACCAGGTACACTGACTGCCCGCTTGACGGCCGGGCAGAATTCTAACCCGTCTCTGCTTTGCTGCCTTTTGAAATGGCTGCATAGCCTTTGAGACCCAGACCCGATGTTCCCCAAAGCGACGCCAGGGACTTGTGGGTGCCCCCGTCAGTCCTGGGTACCTCTGGCATGCCATCGGCCGTACACTGTCGCATGCATAAGCCTTTGAGGACATGCCCATCAGCCTTTCTCAGACCCCCGTTTCTTTTTATTTTTTTAAATATATTTTATTGATTTTTTACAGAGAGGAAGGGAGAGGGATAGAGAGAAACATCGATGAGAGAGCAACATTGATCAATTGCCTCCTGCACATCCCCCACTGGGGATGTGCCCGCAACCAAGGTATGTGCCCCTGACCGGAATCGAACCCAGGACCTCTCAGTCCGCAGGCCGACACTCTATCCACTGAGCCAAACCGGTTTCAGCCCCCCGTTTCTTTTGAGAGAGTCCTACATTTTATTCGCCTTGGGTAAATTTCTCACGGCGCTTAACTTAGCACAGCACCTGGCCAAAGGCAGCCTTTTGCTAAACAAATTTAAGGGAAAAAAACCCAGAGCATCAGCAATGCTCCTGAATAAGAGAAAGGCCATGCGTAGAATGGATAATCATTTTTGTTTATTTTTCTCAATATATTTTTATTGATTTTTTTTTTTTACAGAGAGGAAGGGAGAGCGATAGAGAGTTAGAAACATCAATGAGAGAGAGACATCCATCAGCTGCCTTCTGCACCCCCCCCCCCACTAGGGATGTGCCCACAACCAAGGTACATGCATTCCCTTGTCCGGAATCGAACCTGAGACCTTTCGGCCTGCAGGCCAACGCTCTATCCACTGAGCCAAACCGGTTTCAGCTTGATGGTCATTTTTAACATCTCTTATAATTCACCAGCCACCAATATGCTGACCACCCTCACCCTGAGTCTTTCCCGTCCTCGAGGGAAAGTGACGGCGCCATGCCGGCTTTGGCTCTTTCCTTTTAGCTGTTGGAGATCCTGGGCATGATCTACTACCACATGCCCATCCTCAGGCAGAAGGCGGAGAGCTTTCAGTTCATTCTGGAAGCCATGTCGCAGATAGCCGGCTTTCACACGGAGGCGGTTGTCACCAACCTCTTACAGAAGCCTCTGCCCTTCGACAGGTACGTTCTGGCGGAACTGGTCCCTCCGCCCAGGAAGGGCCACCCCGCAGGGCATGGGGAGGGCTCGCTGTTCAAAAGGTGGCCAACAAAGGTTGAAAACAGCAAAGGTTGAAAATATCTCATTAGTTTAAAAATTAATGTAATTAATGTTTTCCCTACAGTGTTTGTGTGTGTGTGTGTGTGTGTGTGTGTGTACATATATATATATATATATATATATATATATATATGTATATCTATATCTATATATATCTATATATATCTCTATATCTATATAGATAGATAGATAGATAGATAGATAGATAGATATATTTATGTCCTACTCCCGTTTACAGGGCTTGGGCCTAAGCCTGCAGTCGGACATCCCTGTGTGTGTGTGTATGTATGTGTGTGTGTGTATGTGTGTGTGTGTGTGTGTGTGTGTGTATACATATTTCTGTGTGTGTGTGTGTACACTCGTTAAACAATGATGAGGTGTTTTGTTTTTTTCTTAAATACACCACAGGAATAAGAGAATATTAGAAGGTGACTATTTCTCCTCTTTTGGGTTGCCCAGAATTCACCTTTTTGAGAGTCTTCTGTCTTTTTTTTTTTTTTAATATATTTTATTGATTTTTTACAGAGAAGAAGAGAGAGGGATAGAGAGTTAGAAACATGGATGAGAGAGAGACATATCCAACAGTTGCCTCCTGCACGCCCCCTACTGGGGATGTGCCCGCAACCAAGATACATGCCCTTACTGGAATGGAACCTGGGACCTTTCAGTCTGCAGTCCGACGGCGCTCTATCCACTGAGCCAAACCAGTTTCGGAGAGAGGCTTCTGTCTTGGTGGACATGCACAGACCTCGGTGACCCCAGGCCAGCATGCGAGATTGTCCAATAGCAGCCTTAATGCCCCCCAGGCCTGCTAACATGTCCCTCTGCCTCAAAAGGCTGGCTAGTCATAACCTGGTTTTAGAGCAGTGGTTCTCAACCTGTGGGTCGTGACCCCTTTGGGGGGTCGAACGACCCTTTCACAGGGGTCGCCTAAGACCATCGAAAATGCAGATATTTACATCATGATGCATCACAGTAGCAAAATGTCACGGTTGGGGGTCACCACCCCATGAGGAACTGCATGCAAGGGTCTCGCGGCCTCGGGAAGGTTGAGAACCGCTGGTTTAGAGGGAATTCGCGGGACACGCTCCTGCCCCACGGAGTCGTGCCTTCTCCGCTTGCCGCCCTGCCGCCCTAGGGACACGAAGACGCTGTGGAAGGCCCTGGCCCAGAACCCCGCCTCCAGCAGCAAGCTCCTGCGGGCCCTCATAGCCAAGCTGGCCAGCGGGTTAGAGGACGACCTGGCCGGCATGGACGCCGTCTCAGTGAGTGGGCCCCCCGCCCCGCCTCCTGCCCGTCCCCCGCCTGGAACCTGATGATGTAGCGTGTGTCACCCTTCGGCTCTCCGGCCCTGATTTTCAACCCCCTCCAGTTTATACCAGACCAGTGCGGCAGTCACTTTGCCTGTGGCTACCTTTTCCAGAAGCACAGTTCTCAGCAGCCCCGAGAGAATCCGTGTCTCCGGATTTCCACGTGTGTCTTCAGGAAACCTGAAGGGCCCCTCTTTTTGGGAAAGACCCCACCGCTGGAGCACGTGTCCTTTCACTGGCCAGGCGGAGCCGTCCGAATTGGCAGCCCAGAGAGAGAAACAGTCTGAGCTGAGAGGTTTTCAGACCAAGCCTTCCTGTTTAAAAAAATAAATAAAAATTCTATACATTTTTTTATTGGTTTCAGAGAGGAAGGGAGAGGGAAAGAGAGAGAGAAACATCAGTGATGAGAGAGAATCATTGATCGGCTGCCTCCCGCACGCTCCACACTGGGGACTGAGTTGCAACCTGGACATGTGCCCTTGACCAGAATCGAACCTGGGACTCTTCAGTTCGCAGGCTGATGCTCTATCCACTGAGTTAAACCAGGGAGATCCCAAGCCTTCCTTTTCCTTTTCCTTTTTTTTTCTTTTTTGTTTTGTTTTTATTGTTTAAAATATTACAAATAGTAGTACTTTTTTTATACATATACATGTCTCCTTTTTCCCCCCCTATTAACCTCCTCCCAGCCTTTCCTACCCTCCAGTATATGCCCTCACCTGCCCCCCACCCCAGTGTCCTGTATCCATTGGTCATGCTTACATACATGCATACAAGTCCTTCGGTTGATCTCTTACAGCCCCCCACCCCACCGCAACCTCCCCTGCCTTCCCGCTGTAGTATGACAGTCTGTTCTCTGCTTCTTTGCCTCTGTATCTGATTTTTTGTACCCCTCCCCCTTCCCACCTGATTCTTTTCTTTAAAAACATCTGGCCCCTGCAGGCTCGAAATACACCGATAAGAACAAAAAATGTTTGAGTCCCAATTTCAATGCCCAAGAGTTCTGAGTCCCAGTTTCCATGTCAAACAGTTCCCTATATGTACACGTCAGCCATGGTATATGGATGGTGGACGAATGGTCTAATCCTTTCTTTTCTGTGTGTTTTTACCGTGAGTGTGGTCAGCCGGGGAGGGAGTCACTTGGGGAGAAAACAAACTTGCCCATCAGCCCCATGAGAGAGCGTCCCTGGGAGAAAGGAGCTGCCTACCCAGGTGCCCTCTCTCCCCTCAGGTGGCCTGTGCCATCCAGGAAGTGGTATCCGTGGGCACCCCGGTGACCGTCCTGTACCCACAGCTGTTCTCGCTCCTCCTGAAGCTCATCAGCTGCTCGCTGGGCCAGAAGATGCCCGCTTCTCCCACGAGCTACCGGCGGCGGGTGTTGCATCCCGGGGAGCGGCACCAGGCCTCGGACCCCTGCCGGTAAGGAGCCGGGCAGGGAGCGCCTTCTAGAGCTGTCCCGCTCACAGGCTGCAGAACCAGGGCTGCAGAGGTCAAGGCCGGTGCCTCTGGCTCGGCCTCCACTACCCATGAGGATTCGGGGCTCTACCACCCCTAAGCCGTGGAGCGAGTCTTCCCCGACCCCATACCCAGTGGCATTGCCCGGGGCGGTCACAGAACCAATGAGAAGCTGTCTTCTTCCCAGATGGTCCTCTCTGTTTCCTTTAGCTGAGATCTTTCTTTTAAAAAATAAAATACACACACACACACACACACACACACACACACACAGTGTAACTATTTTTTTTATTGATTTCAGAGAAGGAGAGGGAGAGAGAATCATTGATCTTTCTTTAGAATATATATGTGTGTGTGTGTGTGTGTGTGTGTGTGTGTGTGTATGTATCAGTGTATCTATTTTTTTTTATTGATCCAGAGAGGGAGAGGGAGAGAGAATCATTGATCTTTCTTTAGAATATATATATATATATATATATATATATATATATATATGTGTGTGTGTGTGTGTGTGTGTGTGTGTGTGTGTGTATGTGTGTGTGTGTGTGTGTGTGTATGTATATATATACATACATACATATATATCAGTGTATCTACTTTTTTTATTGATTTCAGAGAGGGAGAGGGAGAGAGAATCATTGATTGGCTGCCTTCTGCACACCCCCTACTGGGGATCGAGTCTGCAACTGGGCATGTGCCCTGACCTAGAATTGAACCCTGACCTCCTGGTTGATAGCTCAACAACCACTGGGCAACAGTGGTCATGCACTAGCCATTGCGAGATGCATCCTGACTTCTAGAAGAACTACTCTTTCAGAAGCAGTGAAATCCGGTCTTTTTTCAGTTTCCATTCTTTAGGGATTCGTTTTCTCACGAGAGGCGGGCAAGATTGTGTGGCATTCTTTACCCGCTCACGTCATCTGGAGGTTCCCTCTGATCCCAACACTAAAGTGTGAGGTCAGGCTGCCCTGGCCAGTGTTCCCTGGCACCCGATCCATCGATGCAGGAGTGAGGGAGCATTTGTGGGAAAGAGGAAGAGTGAACCCGGAACATCCCGGGGCGCTGGACAGGTTGACTTGCTCTTGTGGGAACCTCTTTCCACGTCCCGCGGGGTTCAGGGCTCCCGTTCAGGGTTCGGGTTCTGGAGGAGGCCGCACACAAATGAAAAGAGAGACTAGAAAAGCATTAATTTGGTGATATTGGGGGACCAGGCGGGACCCCACCTCTTAAGTGGGAAGACTACCCTCTGCTCTGGCCTTTTTCTCCCTTTTATTGAGACTATGAGACCCACCCATAGCCTTTAGGCAGGAAATTTCAGTAACAAAAATACATCAGACAAACAGAGGTGGAGGCCACTTCAGCAAACAATGTCTCCACTAAACAGTGAGTGGTCAGACAATGAAGGTTGTTGACCAGCTTTCCCAGCTTCCTGTCCACATCATCTTGCTATGAGTGAGACCATGTCCGGTTTCCGGCAGCTCTTGTGATGCCAACTCTCCCCCACCCCCACCCAGGCTTTCCACCGCAACTCTGAAGTGTGTGCAGGCCCAAGCCATGAAAGAAGGCCTGGCCAAGGAGTCTGACGAAGGGGACAACTTATGGACCCTGCTCTACACGCCCAGCACCCACCACCTGGGCGTGTGTGCCCTGGCCAGGTAACCTGCCGGTGTCCGGAAACTGGACACAAAGCAGAAAACGCAGCGCGGGCAGCTTCACTGAGAGCAGTTGACCCACCCGGTGCCAGGATACAGTTGAGGAGAAGAAACAAGGAAGAAGGACCAAAGGGGGGTTGGGAAGAGGTGGTAGGGGGTCACCCCAGAACTCACCACCCCCTCTCAAACAAACAGCGACACACTCAACAGTTCTGGGCATGTGGCGTTTACCTTGGGCTTGATGCCATCTCTTTCCTTGAACGTTCCTTCTTAGAGGACTTATTTTCCTGGCAGAGAAATAGACCAAAATTTCCTCCATGGCCGAAACCGGTTTGGCTCAGTGGATAGAGCGTCCGTCTGTGGACTGAAAGGTTCCAGGTTCTCGATTCCGGTCAAGGGCATGTACCTTGGCTGCAGGCACATCCCCAATAGGGGGCGTGCAGGAGGCAGCTGATGGATGTTTCTCTCTTGTTGATGTTTCTGACTCTGTCCCTTTCCCTTCCTCTGTGTAAAAAAAAAATCCATAAAAATATATTTAAAAAATAAAAATTTCCTCCACGGTTGGGCAATAAGCAAGCCTCTGTGACAACGGGAAGCTTGTGTTTTGCAGGAGCATGGCCGTGTGGCACCAAGGAGTCACGGTGGACATCATGGAGCAGCTCCTCCCGTCGCTCACCTCCTCCTCGGAGAACTACCGCATAACCGGCATGGCGTTCTTCTCTGAGGCAAGGCCGGCAGCCCTCCCAGTGGGATTTCTCTCGGGGACCTGCATGGGGACCTTTGGTGGTGGAGGGATCTGGCCACTTGCAGAGACATGGCCCCTGAGCAGTGAGTGAGAAAAACAGAGCCCACCCTCCAACTCTTCCGTCCCTCTGGTCTTCAAGGTCAACCTCCCAAAACAGAGGAGGATGGAGAATAAATAGTAGAGGGACAAGAAAAAAGGGGGGGTTGGGGGATATTACTATTACAAAAAAAAACCAGAATAATCAACCATGCTTGGAGAGTTTGGAGTTACATTTATCACGCGTGGGTCCAGAGGAGAATGTTTCTCAAATTCTGGGCCCCAACATGCAGAAATTTTCCCTATTTATATGTTTTTACCTTCTTTGTCTCCCAAATATGGGATGTTTCCCGCCCCCTTTGCAAGTTCTTAAAGGGCCCCTCTGTGCTGAGGCCTTGAGACCTCCACCAAAGGCCTGGCCTGGTGACAGCACTGATAACTTTGTCCAGGGGAGGTTTAATGGCCTCTCTGAAGTGAGAATAGTCTCATTTTCCTTATTATTTAAGCAAGCAAACATTTACAGAAGCCAGAATAGCAAGGTTAAAATTTCCAACAGCAGTTTTTCTATGAGATGGATGCTTCATTACTGTGCCCCAGACTCTGGGATAAAGGCGATCCCGGCTGGTCCAGAGTTGGCATTGTCAGTCACCCCTGTTTTTCCTGCCCCCGTTTCCCTCTTGTGTGTAATTAGAAGCATCTTCTTCCCTGGGTGTTCCGTTCTCATCACCACGTAACTTCTCCCCGTGGCTGCTCACAGCTAGAGCTTAGCTTCTGCAAGACCTGCTCCTTCACCGTGGGCCCTCCCTCCTCTGGTGCCTTTGCCGCTCCCCCGCAGGGAAGCCACTCCCTTCACTAAAGGGGAGGCGTGTGTTGGTTTCAGCTCATGAAGGAGCCAATCCTTTGGAGGCACTGGAATCTCCACGACGTGCTGATCCTGATGGATCAGAGTGCCTGGGACTCCAATGCCACTTTGAGGCAGATGGCCATCCGAGGGCTGGGGAACACAGCTGCTGGAGCCCCTCATAAGGTATCAGGAGGGTTTATTTAAGTTGAGTTTAAAATACTTATTTACAAACCCACTTCCGGTTGCAAGATATTAAGGTCAAATCCCAATAAACTGCGGAAGCTGTAGCTCTTGAGTTGCAGTACCTGTGACCCTAACAGACGTTCGGTCCCCTTGTCTGGGGTCTTCTTCTGCCCCGGTGGTTCTCAACCTTCCTCATGCCGCGACCCTTTAAGACAGCTCCTCATGGGGTGGTGACCCCCAACCATAACATTATTTCCGTGGCTACTTCATCACTGTCATTTTGCTACTCTTATGAACTGTAATGTAAATATCTGATAGGCAGGATGTATTTTCATTGTTACAGATGGAACATAATTAAAGCATAGGGATTCATCACAAAAACAATATGTAATTATATATTGTGAAATATTTATTTCTAATGACAAATAAATGAAATTTTGTCTTGAATCGTGGTGTAGCATGGGCAACAGTCTTCCTATGACAACAGTAAACTGCATTGCTACACTTTGCTACACCGAGGAGCGGTGTGTTGGTTCCTAAGACCATGGGAAATAGGTGTATTCCAATAGTCTTAGGCGACCCCTGTGAAAGGGTCATTCGACCCCCAAAGGGGTCGCGACCCCCAGGTTGAGAACCGCTGTTCTACCCTATTCCAGACACACATGCAACCGTTTTTGAGACTGAGCGCCTCTGTTTCCAAATAGGTGCGGAAGCATAAGCAGCTCATCTTAGAATCGGTCATCAGGGGGCTGTACCACCTGGCCCGCACCGAAGTCGTCTGTGAGAGCCTGAAGGCTCTGAGGAAGATCCTGGAGCTGCTCACAGACCGAGACGTGAGCTTCTACTTCAAAGAAATAGTGCTGCAGACAAGAACCTTCTTTGAAGACGTAAGTGAGCCTGTTCAGGACTCTTCCCTTCCCAGAAGAAGTGAGTGAACACAAAGAGGTGCAGGTAGTTGCTTGTAGCAGACAGTGTCGCTGTCCCATCAATATCCCTTGGCCTGCCCAGAGGTCGCTTGCCCCAGAGGTCACCTGCACAGAGGTCACCTGCACAGAGGTCACCTGGACAATCCCTCTGCCAGCTGTTAGCTTCCTGTGTCTCTCTGCGCGAGGGGACTCTCTGGCCCGGGGATCATAGTTGGTCTGAGCAGGGTGGGCTGGACATTAGGAAAGGACCCTCCAATAATAAGAAACAGGAGTTTGTAGAAAAATTCCCCAGCTTCCTCGCCCCTCAGGATCGAGCTCCACGTTCTTACAAGGGTGACACCCTCACGAATATTCCCCGTGGTAACTTTTGTCTCTTCCCTTTCTCAGTCCCACTCTCCATCATGCTTCCTGGGTTCACCTCCTAAATCAATTACAGTGGTACCTCGAGATACGAGTTTAATTTGTTCCGTAACCTTGAGGCGTGGGAAACTATGAGATGTTCGAGTCGCGGTTAAACTGGTGGGTCGAGTGCAGCCGGCCAATCCGCGCGATGACTCCTATCTCAAATGTTGCTCGAATTTCAAAGCAAAAATCGCTAGCTCGACGGCTCGTATCTCAAAAATCTCGTATGTTAAGGCACTCGTATCTCGAGGTACCACTATACTTGTGTCTAAATCCTCATCTCAAAGTGGACTTGTGGGGAATGCAAGTTATGACAGTACTCAGTACCGGACGAGGGCCCATAAAACATTGTCGCCTCCAACACTATGTTTTGCACATGCAAAAGTCAGAGACTCAAAGCGCTTGTGCGGTTCATGTCATCCATGAGTTGGTAGGAACCAGCTCGTTGGGCCACACCCGGCCCACAGCATCTTTTTGTGAATTGGGTTTCCCTGGACCACAGCCACGCTAGCTGCGTGGAGCATGCTCACTGCTTGCATGATGTCTGCGGCGGCCTTCCCACTTCATGGGCGGAGTTGATTAGTCGTTACAGAAACCAGATGGCCCACAAAGTCCCAATGATTTACTGTCTGGCCGTTTAGGGCAAAGTTTGTCAACCCCCTGATCTTATAACCCGAATCTCAGAAAAACACGGGACAGCCATCCTGGGCAGGCGAAGGTCCTTTTCCTTTAGTACTTCTGGGAAATGTGATTGTATGACTTGTTTGTGGTGTATTCACTGTCGTCAGTGTCAAAACCTATTTCACATCTAACTTCCATCGATGTTTTTGTGAGCTAAACCTGTGTTTTCCATGTGGTGTTGTCAGAGGAGATGGAAGACTGCTAGTTGTCTCCTCCTGAAACATTAAGGCTTTATTCAATTACCTATTTACATCCAGTCTCCAGACTAGAAAGTCTTTGTTTCCCTCATTATTCACCTTAACCTGATTTCCCAGCTTCTGCAGTATTTTACGAGCCAGTGACTGCATTGTACTTCTCAGTGAGGACAGAGAAATCTCAAATGTTATCTAAAGAAAAAGTACCTCAGATCTCCTTTTTTCCTAGTCATTCACTTCTTTTTTGTTTTTTAATCTTGCCCTTTCTTTGTGACTCTTTGGCTATTT
Organism: Lasiurus borealis; assembly: GCA_004026805.1. Taxonomy (NCBI): domain Eukaryota; kingdom Metazoa; phylum Chordata; class Mammalia; order Chiroptera; family Vespertilionidae; genus Lasiurus; species Lasiurus borealis. The sequence continues at coordinate 49,569 of PVJN01011905.1, forward strand.
ATTAACCATACAGACCTCCAGGTTTTAGCCTGCAGTGCATGCCCACTCAGTAATTCTCCAGTTCGTATCTGTCAGTGTCCCTTGTTTACTTACCTGCTAGCCTCCACCTGACCTTTGAAAGGAGCTTTCTGCTCATTTCCTACTATTTTCTCCAAATGTGTCAGGATTACTCTTAATTCCCATTTGGTCCTCAAAAATGTTTACTTTGCTTCCTCTCAGGTTAGTGTCTTCTGTAAAAGAACAAATGTGTCCGCTTGTTCCATTGCACAGACAGCAGATGACTATCTTTAACAAAAAGGGCTGAACTCTCCCCCCTGTGGAGCCCCATCTGTGTGTTAGGTTTCCCGGGGTGATTGTTAACCCGGTGGTCATACTTCTCTTGCATCTGAGCCTCCCATAGTGGCACATTCACCTGCGACATTAACAATTGAAATCATCTTTTTCCATCTTATTGCAGAAGAAAAACAATCGAAAATCTTTCTGGTTGAGTTAGACCTTTCTCATTTCCAATACGGATCAATTCCATCGCGTTTGCATAAAAGTTGGATAAAACTTGGGTCATCGCAATGACATGCAATTTATTCTCTAGGAAAGCTCTCTTTCGGCCAACATATTTAGCTAGACTTTATGATACTTTGCCCTTATAGTTTCTACAGATTAAATACACAATTTTGTGTTCTCCAAATTCCCCACATACATTTTTTTTTTCAATATTTAAGTCTTTTCCAGGACTTTGCAGAACACGGAGTCACTCTGGTGAAATGGTAGGAGAGAAGATAAGGCTGCGGTCCCAGCCCCAGGACCAGTTTGCTGCTCTTTCCCTCACTGTCACCCTGAGCGGTCACCTTACTCTCTGTGACTCGTCTTCTCCATTCAGAACAAGGACATTAAACCCTAAGGTCTCTCCCAGCACCCGATTAGCTGATCCTTCCTTAACTTGTCCTGAGGTCATCAATTTTGGAAAACTCAAAAGATTTATTTAAGTCAATATCTCTCTACTTTTTGGGCACTCTGTTGTGAATTAGTCTTCTTTCTTTTTAAAAAGAATGACCACATTCCTACGACATTTAAAGAACATTTCTATCACACAAGGCCACATCTCATGTATTCATTTACCTCTGCCGGCCCTTTCACACAGACCAGCATTAGGTTTTCTGAACGATCTTTATGGACTTCCTTTCTCACGGCATTTCATTTGTGTGTCCACTTAGGCACTTAATTTGCCTTCAGAATGACCTCCTCTACCTTCTCCTCCTTTCTCACATTCATGGGAATGCTTTTTGTTGGCCCTTGTTTATTGCTAACCTAAATATTATTCTACTACTCAGGACGACTTTTTCTTTCATTCCTCTGCCTCCACCTGGGTATTTTAATCTAATTTTTCTAGATTAAAATGGGGTTGGGAGGAAAGCGCTCTGGAAAATTCCTGCAGGCTTGTTAGAACTCTGAACCACATCGGCAAAGTACCCGAGGTGAAAGAAGGCATCTTTCTCCATCACTATACCCTTTGTAGTTAAACAATCAGTGTCTACCATTTAGGACAATAAGCAAAGAGGTTCCAGAATTTCACATCTGCAAGAATAGAGCTGTGCATTTCTTCGTTTCTCTCTCTCTCTCTCTCTCTCTCTCTCTCTCTCTCTCAGACCCAAACCCCAAATTTCTAAGCTGCCTGTAATTCCATTAGAAAGTATTTGCACCCGGCCGGCGGGACTCAGTGATTGAGTGTGGGCCTATGAACCAGGAGGTCATCAGTTTGATTCCTGGTGGGGCATATGCCCAGGTTCAGGTTCGATCCCCAGTGGGGGGAGTCCAGGAGGCAGACAATCAATGACTGTCCTTCTCGTTAATGTTTCTATCTCTCTGTCTCTCCCTTCCTCTCTGAAGTCAATAAAAATATAGTTGTTTTTTTTAAAAATAATAAAGTATTTGGATACTTGGAGAAGGGCCCTGGGCCTTGGGCAGTTTAGATTAGAGGCACCATCGCCCTAGGCTCCTGATGCAATCAGGCTGATCTGTGAAAATGCAAAATAAACAGGAACTCTCGCTGGCCTCTGCTCCCTGCTTCTCTCATTCCTGTGGTCACATTCCCTCATCAGTCACTCCGAGGCGGCAACCAAGTCTCGGGTTCTGTGATGTCCCTTAAACCCTTGACCCGGAGTCATTTAAACTTCGGTCATGCGGGTTAGTGAGCTGCTGGGAAGGAAACCTCCGGGGGCAGTGACCGCTCGGTGCCCAGGCCTGGGTTCCAGCCTTCCTTTGTGAAATGGGGCGGCCAGGCAGGGCGGGGCTGAGGAGGGGGTGCTGGCTGGAAATGGCCGGAAAGGGGGCTCACCGATGCCATGCATCTGTCGCCACAGGAGCAGGACGATGTGAGACTGACTGCCATTGTCTTATTTGAGAATCTGGCATCCCTAACAGGAAGAAGGTGGAAGATTTTTTTTGCGGAAGAAATTAAAAAGAGCATGATTTCATTCCTCCTCCACCTCTGGGACCCCAATCCCAAGGTTGGAGCTGTAAGTGGCCCCCGCACGGACCCCTGCACCTTCTCCTCTTTCTGCGGCCGAAAGCTCCTAGACTCCACCTCTCCCCAAGCTCGCTCTTCCATCTTTGAAACCGGGGAGATGCCAACCCTGACTAGAAAGCCCTTCACGTCACCGACTTCTACTGCTCCTTGCCCAACACCAGTAGACCTCTCTTCCTTCTGGAAGGGAGCCCCGCGCTGTGGACGGTGATGCCGAAAACCCTGTCTTTCAGGCCTGCCGTGATGTCCTGGTGGTCTCCATTCCCTTCCTGGGCCTCCAGGAGCTCTATGGGGTGTTAGACCGTCTCCTTGAAAATCAGGAACAACCGCGGGCCAGGGATTTCTACAGGCAGTTCTGTGTGAAACTGGTGAGTGTGCGGTCACTGTTGCCTGGAAAAACCACAGGCAAGAGGCCCAGCGAATCCCAGAAAGACAGACAAACAGGGCAAGGGATCTCTGGCCAGACGCAGAATGGTCTTGGAAAGATAGCCATGATTCTTGATATTCTGCCATATTTCTCAATTCCTGCAACACGCCTGTCGACTAGTCCCATAAGCCCAGTACCTTTCCGATTAAGTTGAGGTTGGAATGGCCATACGACATCTTCCCATAGGATAAGTAATGGCTGTCTGAGTTTTGCCGTCCTGAATATTTTCCATCTTATGACCTCTCA
>PVJN01011906.1:0-52722 GCA_004026805.1 Lasiurus borealis
GAGTAAATTCTACGTACAGGAACAAGGCTGATGTCTTATTTACTCAGAGGGACTAGAAGTTAGCAAGTATAGACAATTCTTTCAAAAAATATCACTCCAGATGGAAGGAAAGTGATAATGATTGCTGAAGGGTATCTGCACTAATAAAAGAGAAATATGCAAATTGACCATACCTTCTCGATGCCCACCAGCCAATCAGGAGTGAGTATGCAAATTAACCCAACAAAGGCGGGTTGATATGCATAACAAGTGCCAAGCAGCCGAGGGTGGGACACTTGCATCATCACCATGGTGATGACACAGGCATTCCACACGGCCCCAGCTTTTCCAGGCCTCTACACAGCACGGGAAGGTAGGAAGGCAGCTCTGGGCCAGAGCAAAGGCTGAAAGGTGGCGCCAGGCTGGAGCAAAGGCGGTGCCAGCAGCCAGGGGAAGAAAGGCCCATTCTTATACAAATCTTCATACGTCAGGCCACTAGTCTCTATATCATAAAAGCCTAATATGGAAATTAGGTCATTCAACCAGGAGTCATTCACGGTCATTCAACCAGGAGTTCAACCACTCGCTCTGACGTGTGCTGACCATCAGGAGGCAGTGCAGAACATGGCAGGCATCGGTGATGTGGTGCTGGCAGCAGGTGGAAGTGGAGGCACTGCCAACCCAGATTCGTCCTGAACAGAGCAGGACTGTGGCAGGATGGACAGGTGAGTGGGAGGCACTAGGCCAAGGCAGGTACAAGCAGGGACCTGATCGCCCTGCAGATTGCTCCACAGACAGATACAGGGATGGTAGTGGGGGTGGGGGGGCAGGGCCTGGCTCCGATGGATCACCCCACAGGCGGGATGGTGGAGCAAGTGAGGGGGCAGCGCCAGGCCAACATGGGGTGGTAGGTGGGGCTGCGGGACTGTGAGGATGGGTTCATGAGCCATGGCTGTGAGCCTAAGGGCGTGAGCTGATGCCCGATCCCCGCAGGTCACCCCAAGGAAGCACACCTGTGTATGAATTTGTGAACCAGGCCTCTAGTATCTATATACAGTGGTACCTCGAGATACAAGTTTAATTCGTTCCTTAACCTTGAGGCATGGGACACTATGAGACACTCGAGTCACAGTAAACTGGTGGGTTGTGTGCAGCCGGCCGATACGCGCGATCACTCCTATCTCAAATGTTGCTCGTATTTCAAAGCAAAAATCAGCTCGCTCGAGGGCTCGTATCTCAAAAATCTCCTATGTTAGGGCACTCGTATCTCGAGGTACCACTGTAATATAAGCCTAATGACCATTATGGTGAACAACTAGAATGACTGGCTGCTATGATGCACATTGACCACTAGGGGCAGATGCTCCATGCAGGAACTGCCTCTGGTGGTCTGTGTGCTCTCACAGCGGGAGCAGCCACTCAGCCAGAAGCTGGGATCCTGGCGGGTGAGCCCAGCGGCAGTGAGGGGAGCCCATCCTGCCTCCACAGCAGTGCTGAGAAGCAGGGAGTGGAGCAGTGAGAGCCTGCCACTCAGGAGCAGTGAGCCAAGCCGTAAGGAGTGAGCAGGTAGGTGGTAAGGAGCAAGGAAATCCGGATTGCTAGAGAGGAATGTCTGACTGCAGCTTAGGGGGGATAGAGAGGTCCCAGACTGTGAGAGGGCTCAGGCCTGGCTGAGGGACCCTTCACTGCCCTTCAGTGCACAAATTATGTGCACCAGGCCTCTAGTGTAGAATAAAGACTTGCATGTTTTGCCGATTTGTTTTGTTTGGTTTTGTATGTTTCTGGTGCTGTTCTTCTTGCTTTGATAGGAACAAAACTTGTTTTCAAATATTGACGTGAAACATCTAAAGGCAACAAATTCAATAAAAATATGAAATAGCCAAAACCGGTTTGGCTCAGTGGATAGAGCGTCGGCCTGCGGACTGGAGGGTCCCGAGTTCAATTCCGGTCAAGGGCATGTACATTGGTTACAGGCACATCCCCAATAGGGGGCGTGCAGGAGGTGGCTAATCGATGTCTCTCTCTCATCGATGTTTCTGACTTTCTATCCCTCTCCCTTCCTCTCTATGAAAAGTCAATAAAATATATTTAAAAAAGAAAGAAAGAAAGAAAGAAAGAAAGAAAGAAAGAAAGAAAGAAAGAAAGAAAGAAAGAAAGAAAGAAAGAAGGAAAATTTGTTTGGAGCTCTGAGAATGCTGGAGAGCAGTGGTTCTCAACCTTCCTAATGCCATGTCCCTTTAATGCAGTTCCTCATGTTGTGGTGACCCCCAACCATAAAATTATTTTCATTGCTTCTTCGTAACTGTAGCAAAGAAACTAATTTTATGGTTGGGGGTCACCACAACATGAGGAACTGCATTAAAGGGACATGGCATTAGGAAGGTTGAGAACCACTGCTGGAGAGGGTTGGATTCAGACCTCCTGTAAGAAAAGTATACCACTATTTTGTTGTTGTTGATCCTCACCCAAGGATATTTTTTCCATTGATTTTTAGACAGAGTGTAAGGAGCGGGAGAGACACAGATATAAAAACACATCCATTGGTTGCCTCCTTTCTGAGCCCAGACCAGCGCTGGGGATCAAAACCTGCCATCAAGGTATATGCCCTTGCCCAGAATCGAACCGGGGACCTTTTAGTCAGCAGGCTGACGTTCTATCCACTGAGACAAACCCAGTAGGTCAACACCACCGTTTTAATAAGTGGGAAAGCGCTGGCAAGAAGCAGATAAGTTTTAGAACCACGCAGCGGACCTCCCACAAAATTTGCATTTTCACTGAGAAGAAGCAAAGTCATTTAATGAGCAACACAGCTGGAGGAGTGTCCTCTGAGGCCTGAGGGGAGTACAACATGCTTAAAACGGTCATTTCGGTGGGAAGGGACGCCTAACTGACTTGAAAAATTGAGGTTGCCAGAGAGTCAGAGACAAAATTAAGTGAGAAAGCATGGGGACTTGTGTAGCACTTTAATGCCGAGAAAATCCATTTCTGTAAGCAGTCCTCAGCGGAACACACAGAGGGAGGCTCAGGGGTAAGGTCATGAGGTCAGATGGCACAGACCATAGTTAGTGCAGGCCCGGGATTCCTCGGCCGGTCCACCTTGTGTGCTAAAGACTCTGATTTATGGCAAAGAGATTCTTGCCTCAAATTTTCCTTTTAATTGATAACATTTTAAAACAGTATGCCAGAGCATGTGTCTGGATGAATACTAATAGGGTGGTTTGAGAGAGAGAGAGAGAGAGAGAGAGAAAATGTTTGGAAAGTATCTTGTGCTGAAATAATTTTGAGGGAAGTTGGCTTCCAATGTGTTGCAAAATGCTGGCAGTCTTTGTCATGCTAATGAGCGACCCGACTTCAATGCAGAATGACATAATATGCACAATATTTTTAAAACATTTATTCACAAACACTTCTTTCTTTTTTTTCATTAATCATCTTGTAGGACTTCTATGCCGTACAACAAACTTGGGGAAATGTGACTTCCTAGTAAAACATTTCTATACTTTGCCTAATCCCTTCCATTAAATGATAAGGACTTGTCTTACCATGCTTGGCTTACATTTCAGAATAATAGAGCTTAGAAAAATCCATATGGATGTTACAAAAACATGTGTATTATTTAAAATATTGAATGCATACTTAAGAATGAACATGTTTTCCTTGTGTTGAAGATTAAGATGCACACGTTTCTCCTCCCATTCAGATTCCAGATTTATGCAATTCACCCCATTACTGAGAGAACACCAGTTTAATCCTTTTATATGGTTTAATGCTCTTATTTTGTGTATCCCTTAAGCTGTTGTCAAATAGTCTTCCATAAAAATTATGATTATCTACTCAGTAGCTGAACTCAGTGTACCAGTTTATTCCTCAAATCTGCTTCCTTTGTATAAACAAACAGGAGATGTATTAAAGATCACTGATAATATTTGCTGGCCACTTTTACTGAACATGCCTCATGATTTAAAAATGAAGGATATATAGAAAGGATTTAAGTTGTTTGCAAACCATGTTTTTTTCCCAAAGAGACTTTTATTTTTTTTTCCTCACAAGATTAAACACAAACAAACGCACACACACTCAATAAAGGTTTGGATTGGTAAAGAAGCCCTGACTTTAAGGACTCCCATATTAGCTTTGCTGGGAGACAAAGTTGGCATTCAAATCCACTCTAAGTCCGAAAAGGCTTGTTTAATATTTTAACACTTACTGCCATGTCCACACCACTGCAAACTTATTGCTAACTTAACCACAATTGTAGACCATTTCAAACTGCTTCTTTAAAAAAATCAGTGATAATTAAACCACCAGGGATTCCTCGGTGGATACTTATATGCTCTTTTCATCTAAAATAGTATTTCTAAATTAGCTGAGTAGTGAAAGATTAAAGCAAAAAACTAAGGCAGCTGCCGGATGACGAGTGAAGGTCAGAACAGCAGAAGGAAGTTAAGACATCTTGTGTGCAAAATCAACTGATGGGGAGAAGCCAGAATTGGACCATGACCAAATGTGAAACAGGTGCACGCGCGCACACATACACACACACACACACACACACACACACACACACACACACTATGCATGAGCACATACACACACACTACTAGTCATGTATGCATTGCGTACAGTGAGTTTTTTTTACCCATGATATAAAACAGAATTATCCAAATACTATATATATTCAAGAGCATTAATATTTTGAATAAATTCATAAAAACACGAGTATAGAAGAGATAAAAATTGACTAACATTTCAGAAATAACCCACAAAACTTTCATGGTAAAAGATAGTATTAAAATTACAAAAAAAACAAAACTATGCAGTTGACTATAATGATTAAATTATGGAGGACGTTTACACTGGTGAAAAGAGTGCCTTAAAAAGGAAAAGTTCAGAAAATGCTAAATGATCCACTGAGGTTAAACCCAACACAAAAACATTGAGAAGTGAGAGTTGGCAAGTTGAAAAATATGGAAGTGAGTTACAGAGCTCAAAGGATAGTTTGGGGAACTGTAGTTGAGTCTTGATGACCAAAAGAAAAAAAAATATAGCATCATGTTTTACAGGCAGTGATGAGTCATCAATGGTGTTTAAGAATTAAATAAAAATACTTAAATACATAATTTTAAGAGTCATTTTGGCCATAAGGAAAATGTACTCTACTGAGAAAGAACAAGAGAGTGAGTGGTGTCATGGGATTAGAAAGTAAGTTCAATAATCAAATTAAACGATATTGAAAGGCAGTAACAAGTGGATGGAAAGGACAGAACACGCGAGAGGAGAAAGGATAAAGGTCATCTTTGGAGGGCAGCTTTTAATATGAACGGTTAGGAGAGATCAAGAAAAGTGAAGAGTGAAGCTAATATCAAGGTTTTGATCCAAAATGAATTAGATGATTAAAATGTCATTTTCAAATACTGGGAACACAAAAGATTCACATTATTTTTAACATCAAGGCAAAAGAGATTACTATATTTGAGGGGTAAAAGTCAGTAGGTAGATATGATAGGTTCAGTTTTGTAGAAAAATTACTGTATTTTCTGGCATATAAGATGACTGGGCGTATAAGACGACCCCCAACTTTTCCAATTAAAATGTAGTTTGGGATATACTCGTCCTATAAGACAACACCTGGTGTATAAGACGACCCCTGACTTTTGAGATTTTCCTGGTTAAAAAGTCATTTTATATGCTGGTAATCTTGGAACTTTAGGCATCTTGGAGCCTATGGTATCATACAGTAGTAACAGGAGATGATCAAGGCAAGTTCTTTTGAAACAACAGGAATCATTGCACGTAGTGAATACCTAAGACTGTCACTGAGCAGACCTGTCAAATGTTGAATGCAGCTTACTAAAATGGTGTATCCTTTTTAAGCTGCTAGTGAAACAAAGACTGAATGACCAACGAATTTAAATTCTGCAAACAGTATCTCCAACAAAATACCAATAGTCTCTCATGAGCATTTATTAGGAGAGATGCTAGACAATGTCTCATACACACCTTAACGTAGAGACAATGATAATTCTTAGCACCTGGTTTCACTTATTAAACAAGCATAGCCACTAAGTTGCTATTATTGATTAATATAATTATAAGAAAGTCTCAATGAGAAACCGTATAAATCACTGAAGTCAAATTTATTAAAATGCTTGATAAAACATCAATACACTAAATGTCAAAACCTGAATTCATCTTATTCAGTGATTGTCCAAAATGAAATGCCATAGCCTATTGAAAGAATGGTTTCATTTCCAAGTGCAAAGTAATCAAATGAGTGAGTGCATTTATTGAAGTAATTGTAATCTATTTTTAAATTCCATTACATGCATTTCAAAGTGCTCCAACTATAATCATGATGATTAAAATGGCTCTTCCAAAGTATTAGCATTCAATTGCTTATCTTTAAGCATACCAATATTTTTCTTTCAGGGACAGAACAAACAGGAAAAATATTCAGACTTCTGTTATTCATCTATCTTTATAAAGCAAACATGATACTAAAAGAGGAGAGAAGGAATATATTACTTAGAATAATATAAAAGGAAAAACTCTTCCTATGGAAATGGATAAATGATTTTAGAGCTACTGTATCAATAGCAATGTATTCATCTACAAAATCAATAATATTGACACCTGGCATGGTGACCAAGGATTTGATGTAATTTGGAATCTAAAGACAACTTTTTTATATATCCTTTAGGCAGCTTGGAGATACAGGTTACAGACATGAAAATCCAAAGCAAAATGAAAATCCATTAAGTAGCTAAAGGGTTTGATGACTTATGGGGCTGATAAATATAAACCTATCATACTTCAAATTATTTTTAAAATTTTAAAATAAATGTTAATGTCGCATGCCAGTTTCTGTTGTTGTTTTTACAGTGCTTTATCTGTTAATCCTCATGGAGGATATTTTTCCATTGATTTTTAGAGAGAGTGGAAGAGAGCGGGAAAGAAAAAGGGAAATATGGATGCAACACATTGATTTGGTTGCCTCCTGCAAGAACCCAGACCAGGGACTGGGCCAGGGAAGAGCCTGCAACCAAGGTACGTGCCCTTGATCAGAATAGAACCCGTGATGCTTTGGTCCCCAACCCAAACTCTGTCTACTGAGCCAAATCATCCTGGACAGAGTTATGCCACATGCTCCAGTCAAATGCAGCATCGCCCAATGAAGAAGCCACACAAGAATGCTGTCAGACTGGCACATCTGCAAAGCGAGCACGCAAACCAGTAACAAGACCTGAGAAATTGGTTTAGAAGTTTCTCTAATTCTTTCAGCATTTATGGATTATCTAATATATTCTTGGTAATGTATGAAGCGATTTCTGAACAAACGGATTAATTCAAATCTATGCAAATAATGATACCAAGGACCCCAGTGATCCGGTCTATTCTGAGGCCTTCTTTAGAATATAGAATACCAGATAAATCCTCTAGGTCAGTGGTCAGCAAACTGTGAAACAAAAACTGAATGACCAGCGAATTTAAATTCTGCAAACAGTATCTCAAATAAAATATCAATAGTCTCTCATGTGTACTTATTAGGAGAGATGCTAGACAATGTCTCATACACACCTTAACCTAGAGACAATATAGTTCTTAGCACTGTTGACTAATGGGTTTGCCGACCACTGTCTAGGGTAAACAATTGATGAGAGTCCTAAAAGAACATAAGCTTTATGGATGCTGGGGATGAGATCCAGAATTCACATGAAACGTATTTTTAGTGTTTTTTATTCAATAATTATTGTAGAAAATGTAGGAAGTAGAGATAAATATCACCACAAGAACAGAACACCACCTAAAATCCCATTGTCATGCATTTATTACTATAGAACTTGGTATAAAACATATTTTTTTCAAATTATATTTGTTCATATACTACATATACATATATGTTTTCAATGCATATGTATATACCTATTTGATATGGGATATGTATGATATGATTCTGTAACTTTTTTCCCTTTTTACAAAGTATTATTACTTTCATTTCAATAAGTATTTATTATTAATGATTACATAAAATTCAACTGTGTAATCTATCATAGTTCATTTAACTTTTTTTGGTTTTTCACTATTATAAATAATATTATATTAACACATTTGTACTTAAATCTTTGAATATCAATCCAATACATCCCTTAGGATAGGTAACTGAAAGTTAAATTTCTAAGTCTGTCTTAAATCTTCTTAAAAGTCAAATAACCCTGCAGGAATATAATAATGATTTAATCCAGCAGTGCATACAGGTTCCAATTTTCCTATCAACAACACTGGCTGTTAGGATTCTTTCTCCTTATTTGTTTATATGATAGGTCATTCTTTCTTAAGTAGTGACATGATCTTCTAGGTCCGTGGTTGGCAAACTGTGGCTCTCGAGCCACATGCGGCTCTTTGGCCCCTTGAATGTGCCTCTTCCACAAAATACCACGGCCTGGGTGAGTCTATTTTGAAGAAGTGACATTAGAAGAAGTTTAAGTTTAAAAAATTTGGCTCTCAAAAAAATTTTAATCATTGTACTGTTGATATTGGGCTCTGTTCACTAATAAGTTTGCCGACCACTGTTCTAGGTTATATGGGTATCCTCAATTTATATGAATTTATGTGAAAATTTATAGAGTGAATTCTAGCTGTTGTGTTTTGGAGTTAAATGGTAGGTGATTATTCAATTTCATAACACAGTATCACCATCCTAAAATGATAGCATCAACTTGTACTGCTAAAAACAATAAGCTTCTTTATTGACAACCTCATTAACATGAGCTATGCTATAACTTTAAGATGTTTTCCAATACAAAAATGAAATAAATCTATATATGTTATTTTTGTGCATGTAATCATATTTTATCTTACAATATAATTTGACTGCTTATAACTCCCAATGTTTTCCCACTGCCCACAGAATAAAGGACAGACACATGACATACATGGCTGTCCAAAATGTACAGGCTCCAAGGTGACCTAAATTGAGATGAAAATTCAGTAAATAATAGTTCTTGATTGATTTATATTTCATATTTGTGATAGCATACAGGAATCATTAATATCATCACTAATCATCATCATCTTTTTTTCTGGAAAGAGTATGGAAGCTTCTAATATTTTAATTTATCTAGTAGTGCTCAATTTTCACATTACAAATATCGCATTTCTTATTAATTATGTAATTTTCCAGAGATTGTTCACCAAAAAATATAGCAATCAATTTTACTTGTAAATAGGACTCATCTGTTTCAGTATCAATTTATATATTCCCTTTACACGTGAGATTAATCACAATTATTTTTACTATCTTAACCATTTCAAATCTCAAATCCCTCACTAAATTTAAATTTATATTATTCCAAGTTTATATACATCATTAGATTAGTGCACATTGAGATAATTATTACCTAAATCAAATAAATTTTAATGATAAAATGTATCCTCTTATTGTATATTTCCCACTAATCTGTGTTGAATCTTGTTATTGGAGATATATTAAACTTTGAGTCCATTATGAGCCATAGAGCTTTTCTGCCCTATTATATTTTTGATATATTATTGGCCTAGTAAATTTCCTCTATCTGAGGCTACATAATGTTTGTATATACCAAGCATAATTTGATTTCATAGTAATTTGTTATAATTTATTTTTATATTCTAAAATAATAAAAAAATCAACTGACTATAACTTCTTTTAGGATACAGAAAATTCTAATTTAAAAAATCTATTTAGCTCAATCTACTGAGTTAAAAATCTAGTTCTATAAATCATTTATTCTTTATAATGTACCATTTTTTAGTTATTTTATTTACACTGGAACATTTTATAATTTCCACACAACCTTTAGGTATAGGCCACTACTCCAACTCTATAACACTGAGAAGCTGTACTAGATAGTACAGAGTCTAAAGAGCATATATCCTTCCCATCTTTAAATCAGCAAAAAAGCGCAAATATTACATCAGCAATCAAGACAGATAGTTCAGCATCAGTAAAACAATAGTAAAGGAAACTAGGAAAGATATGTGAACTGATGTCTGTGAAGAAACACTTTTACACAATGGGAAACAGTATAAAGTTCTTAATATTCATTCATTAAATATGTCCTATCCCGATATCTACTCAAGGGATCAAGAATTATTACTGACATTTACTAAATGAGAACTGAGAAGTAGAAATACCTTGTAAATTGCTGGCTTAGAACCTAACAAACAGAAATAAGTCAGCTTTCATTAGACTTAGAGTATGACCAATAATATTACAATGTAAGTGAAAATTCTATATAATAAGAGGCTAATATGCAAATCAATCAAACTCTGGAAGATCTATCATTATAATGCGAACTGACCACCAGGGGGCAGATGTTCAATGCAGGAGCTGCCCCCTGGTGGTCAGTGTGCTCCCACAGGAGGAGCACTGCTCAGCCAGAATCCATGCTCACAGCTGGAGCCTCTCCTGCCTCCACTGCAGGCAGGCGGTAAGGATTGAGGGGTCCTGGGCTTGCAAGAGCCCCAGACTGCAAGAGGGATGTCGGCTTGCCAGCAGAGAACAGCCCTCGAGGGGTTCCTGACTGAGAGAGGGTGCAGCCCCACCCCCACCAGTGCCCAAATGTCATGCACTGGGCCTCTAATATAATAATGATGGGTGAGAAAAAACTAATATTCAATCTTTTTGTCCTGACAAATTAAAATGTTAACCTGGTGGTACATGCAAAATGCTATTAATAATTTATACAACCTCAAAGTTTCAAGGTCATCATAAAATCCATCTGGTTTCTTCTTAGAAAAGATATTAAAATAGTGAATATAAATAATATTAAGTTATTAATCACATAGAGTTTCTATATTTTAAAGGTTCATTTTATATTTTAAAAACATCTTATGCATTTAATTCATGAATTTTATTTATAATTCAGAATCACATTTAGCATGTAAAAAATGTCTAGGGGGTTCTGAATCACAGTGCTAAGCATGGTTAGCAGAGGGCAATAGATGTGGATATAACAGATGGAAAAGTTTCTTCTTTTACTCAAAAAAATATCTATAATCAATTTTGCTTGTAAATAAGCCTCATCTGTTTTAGTACCAATTTATATATTTTTTAGCCTTTTTTACATTACATTTTAGCTCTTTTTATGTTATACTTTTACATTATATACTTACCTATGACTTAAATTTTATAAAGGTGTGTATACCTTTATAAAAAATAAACATAAAATAAACCCATGCCCCTACTGAGCACTTACTGTATGCCAAGCACTGGGCTTGACTTTATAACATCAGGATGAGTAGAGACTCATTTTCATACTCAACAAGCCCCAAGATATTATTAAAAATAATTGTGAAATATAATTACAAATAATTACATGTGGAAACCATGAATAGCATTATATACAGAATTCTAGGGGAGCATTGAAATGGGAAAAAATAGCTCTTAAATATTTTTAAAATTTAAAAAAATATTGCAGGCCCAAGCTTCCATAAAAAGGAAGGGTGAGAACTTTAGGGTTTTGCTTCTCTTCCCTTTACATTGAATTGAAGTCTCTCTGGGAGCCAGGACCATATATTCTACTGTGGACGTCCCACAGTGATTATCACTCTGTCTCTTATGGCAGAGATGGGCAATATTAAATAGTAAAATGAAAGCTCCTTTAGAAAAAAATATCTTTATCATAAAAAAATTTAATTCTTACTACAAGAGCATTCACTGGCAAAAAAAAAAAAAGTATGCTGTAGTGAGAATTAACCTCAGTGTCCTCTGCTAGTCCTCTCAAACTTACTTCTATCCTTGAATCACCACCAAGCTTTGGTTTCCTCACCTATAAAATAAATTAATCTACTCTATTTCTCAGTGTTGTAAGGCTTTCAAAAGTTCTATATTACAACCAATATAGATATTCACAATTTCAATCTTTATTTTTACCTAACTTTAGTATATTTTTATTGGTATTGTGCATATAATATGCATACATATTTCAGGGGAGAAGGAAAGGGAGAGAGAAAGAATCATCAATAGGCTGCTTCCTGCACACCCATAACCTGGGCATGTGCTCTTGACTGGAATCAAACCCAGCACACCTCAGTCCACAGGTCAACACTCTGTATTCTCTGAGCCAAACCAGCTGGGACTACAATTTCTTTTTACAAGGATTACATAGCAGCATAATACAGAGTTCTTTTAGAATTAGTGATGTAATCATTTTGAGTTGTAACATTTAGAACAGTACAATTCCTCTTAGGTGTTTTGCCATTAGGCATCAAACTTCACTCTATAAAATGCTCAGTTTCCTTTTGAGAATATTTTTCTATGTTCTTAAATGATAGCCTCTCTTTTGAATAAGGTCTCTCCACATCTCTACTTTGCCACGCCCAGTAAATTTTATCTATTACTCAGATTTGCACAACAGATTCTCTCCCATAAATGAGATTATATGGGAGATAAGATAAGGAGAAACCTCTTTAGGGTCTCTGTATTAGTGTTCAGCATTGATGTTTTCCTCAAGATAACCACTATGACATCACAAACAGAGAGAAACCAAAAGAGGAATAACTCAAACCAAATTAGGGGCAGGTTAGAAAGTGCCCTATTTTATTGTCATGTAATATGATGGGAGGAAGCACACTCATGTTCACAGTTGCTTTCCTTGTTTCTCTGATTTTTCTCTACCTCCTTCCCTCTCTCTCTTCCATCCTCCTTCTCTTCTTCTCATATCATCACCTTTCTTCCCTCCCTCTTTCCCTGCATCCATCCTTCTCTCCATCCCTCCCATTTGACCATGCTCCTTCTCTCTCTCTGTCCAAAAACCAAAACCCAAAAAACAATAACCTCTAAAGGACTATTATAGCTGAGAGTACTAGGAAAATCAACTACAAGTAATAAAATAAATACACAGACTGAAATAAGATAGTATTTCATTTTTGGCTCACATTACACTAACATAAATCGAGGTGCTATAATTTAGTAAAGCAGGAAGCTTTCCATCAATTTGACAGTCTTATTAGCCTCTGAAGAGGTGAAACACAGAGGAGGTAGTTATTGTTATGGAAAACATTCCTCTGTTAGCTCTTTTTTTTTTTTCTCTCTACTTATAAAATTCACTGTGGAATTATTTACCAAAAAGATTTTGGATATTTTAAACTGTAATGTATTTTTTTTCTAAATTTTATTATTCTTTGGTTTATTTTGACCTTGATCCTATAAGTCAATCACAGCAGGAAAAGCTCTTCAATAAACAAATTCAAGAATAATTTTCCTCATGAGAAAACTGCAAATAGAAAATTGAACACGATGTCATTTCAGAAGTTCTGGAAATTTTACCCACTCAGAGAAGCCTTCCCCAAATGCCTGAAACTCCAAAATAAAAGATTCTTTCCCTGAATATAAAATAATTTATCTGTATGGATTTTAAAGTCGCTGTTAACAGAAGGCATGTTGGGATGTTTTAGTCATTCATAAGGTAAGAAAGTATGTATTTGTTTCTGCGATGGGATAGCATGCAAAGAGGAAGAGTTAGGAGAATGAAAATTCTAGATTATAAAAATGGGAAGAAGATCATTTTTGCTTCTATTTATTTTTATTAAAGTAAGGCAATATCTTATACTGATGAATGCCATTTATCAGAAGCAAATTATTATCTCAATTAGTGACATGAACAAAATATGTAAGTCCTCCATGGTTCTTGCCAGTGGGAAATAGTAGTCTTACACAAAGACTAAGATGCTGCTTTGCTTTAGAAAGAGGCAGTCACTGAAGAAGGGAAAGGTGAACTCAGTATAAAGGGCTTTCTGGAGAATGACAGACTCAAAGGGAAGGCATACCCAAGAAGGGTCATTAAGTTTTGCCAAATGTTATCCAATATATACAATGTCACCTTGTTGCCACCACCTCAAGAGGCAATTCTAGAGAAGCCTACATTATTTTTCTGGGCTTTTTAGAATGACAGTGTCCTGAGATTGCCCTCCAGACTAGAGCAAAAGGGCCTCGTTTAATGAGCTATGCCCACTAGTAATATGTACTAGGGAGACACGGATCGTAAACAAACTACCCTTTACCATCAGGTGTGTGATTATGGCTGTTATCTTACGTGTTAGTTCCCACAATTGCTTGGCTCTAAGTGGTTAGGTATTTGTAAGACAGCCTCTCTGAGAGAAAAAAATATATCCATCTTTACGGAAACCAAATTGAGTCCTCAGCCTTGAGACTGTGAGTTAGAGAGGAAAAGAAAGATAAACTATTCTGCTCTGCAAAAAACACAAAGAGGCAAATGATTCCTTCCAGTTCTGAAAACCAACGTCCAGAGTTACTTCCCAACATATTTGAGATTTTCCCAAGAACAAGGAAAGAGTTGGGGTCAGCTTTGGCAAAGGAGCAGATTGAGAAAGGCCTGATTTGAACCCAGCAGATTTCATGTGGCTGAATAAGTGTTAGGTCTAGAAATAAACATGGGTAGTAGAAGATATAATTGCATGAGAGGACACTAACTACCAAAGAAGTATATACATGTTATGAAAGTCAGAGTTTGGAATCAGAAAGACTAAAGACAGTTGAAAGGATAATTTGGATGTGGTAGAGATACCACATGACAAATGTAAAAGATCCTCTCCTCAAAAGTTGGTTTTGAGTGGAGGGCTGGTTGGGTAAAGGCCCCAAGACTGGTTGAGAGGCAGCCAAAGCGAGTCCAAATCAAGACGTCATTCTCAAAGGGCAGGAGGTACATCATTCACACTCAGCATCATAACCCGAAGTCACCCCAGGCAAAGTTCCTCAGAGACGGTGAGCAAAAGAACAGGAGCCAGCATTTCCAGAAGGCTGTTTCAAGCATTAAATTAGAATTTTATTTGAATATTCATAGGATCCTGGATTGTCACTCTTTGTACAATCACTTTTCTGCACTTGGGTTCAACTATCTTCTCTTTATTTCTTCGTGCAATAGACACCATTGGTGGCTTTTCAGCACCACCCTTTCCTTCTTGCTGGGGAAAAACACACAAAAGCCTCATCCCCATCTTAAAGTATAGTATCTATACAATGGTACCTCGATATACGAGTTTAATTCGTTCCGTAACCTTGAGGCGTGGGAAACTATGAGAAGCTCCAGTCGCGGTAAACTGGTGGGTCATATGCAGCTGGCCAATCCCCGCGATTCTCATATCTCAACTGTTGCTTGTATTTCAAACCAAAAATCGCTCACTTGATGGCTCATTTTTCAAAAATCTCATATGTTAGGGCACTCGTATCTCGAGGTACCACTGTACTTGTATTACAGAGTCATTAGGACCTTATTCTGAGCTCCCTGCAAGGAACCTGACTAGAATAAGCCAATCATGGCAAACCTATTCCTCTTGACAAAGAATGCTTGGTTTAGTTACCCGGGCATAAGGCAGATGATCCATTCAGGGAATAATATTTGTTAATATAGTTAAAGGAAATATTTCTATACTACGTTGCCTTAATTGCCATGGCTACCATCTTTTGACCAGGAAGAACAAAGCCAACATCTAAAAGAGGGCAGAACTGAACAAACCACAGAAGAATGGAACTGAAATACTATTTGATTGGGAATTTTCTTAGATAAGCTAAACTTTTTTTATTGTTTTTGTCTGTTTTAAGTCAGGGTTACTACAATTTTCAGCTTAAACCATATATATGATACAAGCCTGAATGTGAAATGTAGAGCTGAGGGAAGATTTGGTTTAGTTGGGTATTATTGTCTCTTAATATGGAAGAAATGTAAAAATATTTAAGAAGTCAACAGAAGACATTGAGGAGAAAGAGAAGATAGAGATATAACTTTTAAAAAGAAGAGAAAAAGGATGGGGCAAGGACCTTGAGAAACACTGAGAAAATGGCAAGATCCTTGAGAGACATTATGTAAAAAAAAAAAAAATGGCACTTTTTCACCTTTCCAAATAAGAAAAGTTGGAAGAGTTGGAAGAGTTGAAAAAGATGGAGGTCTGATGGTAAGTTGATTATATTTATTCAAGGTGATTTTTGTTATTTGGGAAGAAGTAGGTGAATTGGTGGAGGTGAGTAAAATGACATACAGTGATTGTGTAATTAATAATGAAGAGCAGACAAATTTTATTATTATTGGACTGAAAAGAGGGAGATAACTAAGAGGATTGAAAAGGCTTGCTGAGAAACACTGTAGATATGATACTGGAGACCATTAATTAATATTTACCCTCACCTTCCCAGTTTCATAAGTTATGGGTAGATAGCTACGTTGATGGAATTGGCCCGATGGGGCCATAGACTAAGAATAGAGACAGAGGCTGGGTGAAGTGTTAAATCATGAATCATGGATTTGGATAGGGACCGAAAAGAAGGTAGGAAAAGATAAGTATATTGTGGGGGGAAAGGAAATGCGTACTAATCAGAGTTAGAAAGCTCTTGGCCCATGATCAGAGGGTTGGGTATTAAAGAGCATGATAAAACCTAGGGTATACTCAGTCATGGGATAAAGATATAATGCAGATGTAAGGACTAGGGACTTAGGCTGAGACAATGGGTAACAAGTATACTGCATACTGTCCTTGGGAAGTGAAAGGAATAAAGATTTTTGCTTCTGTCATGAAAAAAAATAAAAAATCATTTGACTATTATTGAGTATCTAAAGTTATTGCTTGTTAATCTATTTTCACTGTCAGGATTCCATGTATCACTTCTCAAAATAGTAAATGTAAAAAAAAAAAAAAAGTCTACCAATGATGTTACTATTTTAACCATAGCTGATTACATACTATAAAAAAAGATAAATAGACTGATTCAAGACTTTAAGAACCCTCTGGAAATGATAGTGATCATACAGGTGATAATACACATCCAATATAATAAAAGCCTAATATGCTAAGTGTCCAATCAACCAGTTGGCCGTTCAACCAACCAAAGTGTAATATGCTAATGATATTCTAAGGCTGTTCAATCGCTTGCTATGATGTGAACCGACCACCAGGGGGCAGTCGCTCTGACCTGTAGGTTAGCTTGCTGCTGGAGTCCAGCCAACTGGGACTGAGCGAAGACAGATTGGACATGCCCTGGAGCCCTCCCATGGTCCCTCCCCAGCTGGCCAACCTCCCATGTCCCTCCCTGGCTCCAATCATGCACCAGAGGGGTCCCTTTCACAATCCAGGACCCCTCAGGGATTTGGAGAGATGGGTTCAACCCAATCCCGCAGGCAGGCTGAGGGACCCCACTGGTTTACAAATTCATACACTGGGACTCTAGCCTATATAATAAAGCCTAAGCAATCATAATAGCAGAATAACTGGCTGCTATGATGCACACTGATCACCAGGGGGCAGACACTCAATGCAGGAGCTGCCCCCTGGTGGTCCGTGCATTCCTACAGGAGAGTGCCGCTCAGCCAGAGACCAGGTTCATGGTTGGCAAGCACAGCTGGTAAAGCGGACCAGAACGAGCACATGTGTCCCCTGGCCTCGATTCAGCTGCCACTTGGCACACTGCTACATCCCCAATGGATTACAGACTGTAAGAGGGCACAGGCCAGGCTAATGCACCCCCTGCACGATTTTATGCACTGGGCATCTAGTATTTATATAATTCTCATCCAATATCAGGATACCTAAGAGTACAAAGCTTTAATACCAAATATGTAACAGCCATCCTATATATTGAGATTTTCTCTCACACTCATTTATGACTGCAATACAGTTCAGGTATAAAGTGTTTTGCTGTAGCCAGAAAGACTGTAGCCTGCCCCTTTTTGCCAGAAAATATACAATAATCTCAAGAGCAAAGCTAAAATGCCAGATTTCAAGGATCATTATGTTTCACTCTTTGGGAAGATGACATTTTAGAGTGCAATGGAACTGGTTCTAGAAGACTTGGAGTGCAATTGAATTAGGTACAGTTGGAATGCAATTAAACTATGCTTAAATACTGCCACTTGCTAGAGAATCCTGGGACTATTTGGAGTTAGCATAGTGCTAGTAGGAAAAGTAGTGCTGTCTTCAAGAAATATTTTTTTAATATATTTTATTGTGGTTTACTTGTGTGTTTTTGTTTGTTTTGTTTTGTTTTTTTTACAGAGATGAAGGGAGAGGGATAGAGAGTTAGAAATATCAATGAGAGAGAAACATTGATCAGCTGCCACCTGCACACCCCCTACTGGGGATGTGCCCAGCAACCAAGGTACATGCCCTTAACCTTTCAGTCCACAGGCCAATGCTCTATCCACTGAGCCAAACCAGTTTCGGCAAGAAATAGTTTTCAAATTATATATATATAAAAAAAGGAAAACATAGTATAAAGTTCTCAATTGTGAAGCAAAATACTAAATATGATGTTTTACTAGTTTTTTTTCCTGTTTGGTTCATCTTAAACTTGAATTTGTTTTATTATAATTTTGTTCTTTTCTTTTTTAATTTATTTTAATTGTTGAAAATATTACAGGTGTCCAATTATTTGACCTGCTTCACCCTTCACTCCCCTCAGGCCTTCACCACACTATTGTCTGTGTCCATGGGCTATACCCATATGCATATAGGCATACACATTTTTTGGTTAATCTCTTCCCACCCACAAAGTTGTACTAGTTAATTTTGATGTCATTTTATAATCAAATCAGTTGCTTTTGTTTTGCTCTTTTTCTGAATCTTCCATAACTCAAAATCACCTAGTTTTCAATATTTTAGATTCATTAAAAAGACTTCGTTCTTATAGACGTTTTCACTAAGTTTGTGTTAATTATGTTATTTGGAACATTGGTAAATCACACATGAAAAATAATGCTCAGATCCTGAGGGCTACTGAATGTTGGAAAGAGAATGAATTTGTTCTGAGATCTCCTTTCCTTGGGCGTTTTCAGATTTAAAAATACATATTTCTTTAGACTTTAATTTTTATGTTTAAAAAATATTCCTATTTCTTCCAGTGTTCTCATTTCTTTCTTATCATACTTTCCTTGCAAACTGAAAATGGAGGAAAATGAGGGGAAAAAAATCTTTTGTCATTATGCCTCCACAATTTTCAAATTATCTCCGCTAGGGGTCCTGAGAAAGGTGTCATAGCTTCCACTCCTCACTCTGGTACCAACCCCGCCCCTACTCCTCCCCTCCACCCGCCTCCCGCACCCCCTTCTGTTATGCTGTTACCAACAGCACTGCCAGAAAGATACTCCATGGCCCCGCTTTGTTCTCTCAGCAGCTAGCAATTAAAAGTCTATTTGATCCTCCATCCCATTCACATCCTATTGCAAATGAAGTAAAAATCTGACACTTTTAGCCTCTATGGAAACCTTCATTGTAGTAGAAAAACACTGCACAGCCCCCTGAAATGAAAAGGTGGCACAATTTCTGTAGATAGGATTGGCCATGCAAAATTGACAGACATACCCCCAAAATGTTCACTATTTAACTTCTTAAAAGCTGACTTCATTCACTCTGCCTGCTCCTTCAATTCACTGGTGTTTGCATTTAAAGTATTTTACTTGCTACAGCAACAATGACTTTGAGGCTAGGCAAATTGGTTTCTTTCCCCCACCCCTCTTTCCTCCAACCTGTTTATGAAACCATTGACTAGCTCCTTCTCATAGCTATCTCTTCCCTTGGATTTCATGACATCAGTTTTCTGGATTTCCTCTGACCTCTCTGACCTTTTCTTACTCTCTGTTTTATTGCCTCCTCTTCGCTGCCTTTTGTTAATGTTCCTCTTTTTTTATGTATTTTATTGAATTTTTACAAAGAGGAAAGGAGAGGGATAGAGAGTTAGAAACATCAATGAGAGAGAAACATAGATCAGCTGCCTCCTGCACGCCCCCTACTAGAGATGTGCCTGCAGCCACGGTACATGCCCTTGACCAGAATTGAACCTGGGACCTTTCAGTCCGCAGGCCAGCCAATGTGCTATCCACTGAGCCAAACCGGTTCTGGCTGTTAATGTTCCTCTTTATTTGGTTGCTTGGGCATTCCTATCCGATGCATATGTGTCCTGCTTAATCATACCCATTGTTGTACATCTCTTAGCATTAATAGACGGGTGATTTCTAAATCTCCACCCACAGTGCAGATCTCTTGAATGAGCCACACATCCAGCACATATATAATTGATTACTGGGTATTTCTACTTGGATTGGTCATAGATATTACAGATTCAACACACACCTAAGTTTTATTATCATCATCTCAGACCTTTTATTCTTTCTTTGTTCCCTTTTGAGTAAATTATGCCTCTGTCCACCCACTTGTCCAAACTATAAATTTCAATAACTTCCCATACCTCTCCTATCCAATCACTAGCACCTATACATTTTAAATCCTCAATATTTTTGTATCATATATAATTCTCTATTGCCATGGCTACTATCCTAAATTAGAACATCATTGTATTTCCTGGATTCCATTCCAGAGCTTTCAAAATAATTTTTCCATCTTTGCTTTTGCTCATTTCTAATCCATTCTTGGCATTGACATTAGGAAGACACTGTAAATCTGATTGTGTCATCACCCTGCTTAATGACATTCGATTGTGCCCTCTAATCTGTTTTAGAAAGTCTTCCTTATTGAATCCTCACCTCTTTCCCAGCTCCTGCTCTCAATGATGTCTTACCTAATGCTGTATGCTCAGCCACACTGCTCTCCAGTCAGGTCCAGGGGACACCTTAATTTGTGGGTGTTGGCACGTGTTCTTTCCTTTTTACTAAATGCCCTTCCCTTTTTATTTCTTTCTTTTCTATTTTCATTATTTAAGTTGGGGAGAAGATCATATTTTATCAGGCAGCCATCCCTTAGGAGCCAGCCCAACTCCCCACCCTTGCAAAACTTCCTTAAAGGGTATTTCAATGCAGCTCTTTAAATAAGCATACTTCCATAATCAGAGCGTTTATTATACTACAGAGTAATTGCCTATTTGCATATATCCCCTGCTACTCTGTAAGTTTGCAGAAGGTAGACACTGTGTTTATTTCTTTACTATTTTATCTCTTAGCCATCTTACTGCCATGCTCATAGTAAATTGCTCAATAATTTTATTAATTTTACCTACATTGATTTTTAGCTCTTCCAATGGTAAAAGTAGGCAAGTATCTATATTTTCATCCTAAAAGTTCTCCCTTAAGTTACCTGAAAGATGCATAAATCTTTCTTTTATCTGAATGTTGTACAATGTCTTTCTAACACACATATCTAAATCACCATTTTTCCCCCTCTTTCTAAAAAGACCATTCATTACACAACCCTTTAGTGCATTGTATAGGTTTGTATTAAATTTCATTTAATTATATGATTACAAAACATAATGCATGTTCAAACAAATTAAATTATTGGTAAAGCAAAGCCCAACAATGCATGAATTAATTTAACAACGAGAAGATAGTGAAGAGTTTTCCTTTCTTCTTAAATAGAATGGGACATTAACCTACTACTTAGCATAGAAATGCAAAATCCGTAAGGGATAATAAAAATAGGTGTGGCTGTGTGCACAAAACAACTGTGACAGAGATTAAGAAGTCTGGCTCTGAGTTAAAAACCTATGTGTGACTTTCCAGAGAATTCTGAAGGCTTTTCTCGGGAGCCCTTAGAGAGGAGAAGGTGCCCTCTGCTCACCAGACTTGATACACAGTCAGTGCACTGCAGTCTTGAAGACGCTGCAGTCTAGGATTCAGGATGCTGCTTGACAATGTTTATTTTTTTCATGTTATCATTCCTAGCCAGCTATGTTCAGTCCCAGGTCTCTTTATCTCAACCTTACTTAGCCTTAGGTCTTCAAGCATCTCTGCAGAGGTCTCCTTACTGGGTGGAAAGAGGGAGGTGGGGGTGGGGGCGTGGAATGAAGAGAGAAACTTGAAGACCCTTTTCCCCAACTTTCTTACTATCCTGTACTTTAACTTTTCCAATCCTAGCCTTTCCCCTTGCCCTCCACAACCCCATCCCGAGGTCCATAAAATGGCTGAGGCCTTTGGTTTGGGGCTCCTTCAATAGTGAGATGACACTCCAAGTCAGCACTGATCCACCTGACCTTTAACTGTGGGGCAAATGGAACAGGGGGAGTTCATACCTTCTCTAGTTTAGCCTCTTGCTTAGAGCATCCCAGTAAGGGGTTAAAGGCTTAGCACTTCCATTTTGGGTGCTGCTTTAATGACCTGCACCTGACAGCCCAGCTCTCTCTCCAGCTCCCTGATCTACTGACAGGGATCACTGCACAGAGCTCCTAACAGTGCCTCAGTTTCTTTTTAGGGACATATATCTTACATCAGCGTGCCACTTAAAATGCATGCCGTTGTTAGTATATTCACCAGGCTGTGACTATCACCACCAAATTATCAACCGGGAGAACATCTTTTCACCCATAAAAGAAACTCATGGTAATTAGCAGTCCTTCCCCATCCCGCCTGCCATTGCTGCCCCAACCCCAAACACAACCCACACACTACCACTGCCACCCACCAAACTGCTTCCTGTACTGTGAATTTGCCTCTTCTGGAACTTTCACATAAACGGAATCATCCAATAAGCAGCCTATGGTAAAGTCCATGTGGCAGTCAGTTTGCTTTTCAGCGCCCCCAACACAGAATTCCACACACAAGATCAACCCCTATCCCAGCACCTGGAGCGTAAGTACTTCAGTCCCAGGTCAGTGCCAGGCTAATCTTATATTCACTCTTGTTCTGACTTTGGTTTGTTCACATTTACTGAACCACCTGCCTCCATAGCCTGTCCTCTCTCTTTCCCTGACTCTTCTGCCCTAAAATCATCTATAAAGCTGCTTAGTCACATTTCTTCTCTCTCCGTAACAGCCCCACCTACAAAAGCACCAACATCAAGCACATCAGACCCAAAACAGAACTCCACCAGCCCTTCAAAGTTAGGAGCAAAACAATCCTGAATTCACTGCAGGCCACCAGGGCTCCCTGTTAAAGTCTGAATTTCCAGGAGGCGTATATTTTTTAGGTAAGACGTTTGGAGGAGCGGAGACAAACTGAGTGCACAGGCATACCTCGGAGACATTGCAGGTTTGGTTCCAGATCGCCACACGAAAGCAAGTATTGCAATGAAGCAAGTTGTAGTACTTGTAGCAGAGGAGGGTCGGGCCTTCAATTTGTAAAAAATGCAACACCTGTGAAGTGCAATAACGTGAAGAGCAGTAAAACGAGTTATGCCTGCGTACTGCAAAAATCTGAGAAGGCACAGCCAAGTAAAGAATATATATATATATAAAATAAAAGTGTAATATGCTAATTAGACTGGACAGCCTTTCAGACAGGGCTGTGAGGGAAGCCTGGGTCTCAGGTGCCAGAAGGAAGCTGGTGCAGGGAGCCTGTGAAAGAAAGGACTACTCTTACATGTGTTTCATGCATTGGACCTCTAATAAATATGTGTGTGTGTGTGTGTGTGTGTGTGTGTGTGTGTGTGTGTGTGTATGTGTGTGTATATGTGTATATATATATATGTGTGTGTGTGTGTGTGTGTGTGTGTGTGTGTGTGTAAAGGGGGAAAAGGGATATATAAAAATCTCAAGAGGTTATGAAGAATTTCTCTAACTGAAATCTGCCTACTTTTTCTACCTCCATTCTTCTCAACCTGATAAGAAATCACGGACATTTCTGTCTTGCTTTTATATTTTGTATCTTGTTGGCTTGCTTGTTGTTTACCTTCCATCTGATTCAATGACAGTAAAACTAAAGGCCTGGAAATGGTGAGAAGGGACGTTTCAAACAATGATGGAGCAGTGACCTCTGCCCAAGATGAGTATTTGTAACTGTCATGATGTTCTCCCAGACTTTTTTCTGAAAATACGTATTCTTTTCAGGACGAGTCTTCTTTTAGAAATGAAATAATAGGATGTAAAAGTTATGAAGAAATGTTTCAGATGTCAATAAATTTACTGAAGTATTAACTATATTATGTAATGCTTATGATTATTAAATGTCATTTATAATTCTAGATTTCATGGTTTTACAATTGTCCCTTTTGAGGGATGCTGGCCTTTGGAGGTAATCCAATTTACTCTCAGCAGTTTCAAATATTTTGCTTTTACTCAAGGCAATAGCAGAAGAACTGAATTCAGAGAGAGGCCAACCCTAACAGTGCAACAATTTAGCTACATAAATAAAGAAGTTCCTAGAAATTATTTCAAGGCTAGTTTTGCTATTTTTCAGAGAGTTTGAAAACCATATTTGGAATATAGTTTATCACCTACTAGATTGCAAAATATAGGTCTACATTTCTACTAGATTGCAAAATATAAGTCTATATTTATATCAGTGAGGATCACCTGCAAAAGAAAATAAATTGGCAGTGAGTCAACTTATTTTCTTTTGCAGGTGATCCTCACTGAGAGAAACAATGCAGAGTAGTGTGAGGTAACAAAACAAAGTAAAAAAGAGAGCATTTCAGGAAATCACTTGTGCTCTCTCAAGAAATGTAAAAAAAAAAAAACACCTTAATTGGCAAGTGGATGGAGAAATGGGGTAAATGGGGGACAGGCACTATTGTCATTATTTTAGAACCTGTTACTGCCACCTCATTAATAAAGTCAACATTTTTCCAAGCCACCATCTTAGGAATTGACTTCCTTAAATCACAAGACACTTAACTAATATTTATCTGACACCTAAAAGCCACAGTTGTGAGTCTTTCAGGGTGTAAGAGATCCACTTGAGACTGTGAAGAGAGAAAGGAATTCACAGCCGTAACATTTCGATTCAGTTATTATAGATTCCTCTCTATTAGTTGCATACCACACGCAGTGGCATTGGACATATCTTTGCAACATCTATGAAAGTCCACCGTCATTATTGCCTGTGGAACAACTGTCATCTAAATCATCACATCGGCCTGGAATTGTTGACTTGTTTACTTCCTCTCTCCCCCATCAGAATACGCTTTATCTTTTCACTACTCTTTTTCCCATGGAGAGGAGAGTTCCTGAAACTCAGTAAGATGAAATGATAGGAAAAAAGAAAGGTTTCATTCTCTTTCATCAAAAAATGGTAGTAGCTATACTATGCTTTCTTGTGCAAAAATGTATTTGGAGCACCGACATGTTTATTGGGTTACTTATATTAAATATATATTCCAAAGTAGAATTATGATTCTATCAGGATTATTTTCAAAATTAACAAAAATATATATATATATATTTTATATTCCACTATACACAGTCTTGTGACTTCCACATTTTTATGCCAAGTTCCATTATTATAAAATTATTTAAAATATTTTCCTTGAAGAACTAGATATAAATATTTAAGTTTTAATTTAAAAATTCTATCTTTAACTTCATAATCAAGCTATGATGTATACATTCATAATAATGGAATGAAACATTTTTCTGTTTGAAAGACTAACATTTGATAACTATAAAAATAATAACAAAAATGTCAAAAACAAAACAAACTGCTGATCATACTAAACGTTCTTATAACATGCCATGATATCATTAGAAAGATCAACTATTCATCCTATTGAAACAAAAATTGTTTTGAACATTTCACTGCAATGGCTGTTTTGTGTGTTTTTCCTCGGTACCTTCAGACATCCAGATTTAATAATGAAAACCTCTCATTAGTTTAGAAATAGTGATTACAGGTTTGCAGAGACTGGATTACAACCTCCAGCAGAAAGCTCAAGTGCCACCAGCATGACATCACTATCAACTGTTTCCTATAATGAGTTGCCTTCAAAAAGTCTGCAGGTGAAATCAAAATCACACTCCTTAACATCTCCCAATGCCTCTCCAGTTTAATGCAGTTGAGCACACTCCAGATGATGTTAATCCAACTGGCATGCTTTCTTTCATTCATCAGGTGAATGAAAAGAAACTAGTCATTGAGCTGTGAAACCTTGCTTTATTTTACTGCAACATTCCATTTAAGACTTATTTTTGACTAATTGAAAACTAGCTTAGCTCTCATAGTTATTAACAGTAAATGGGTTTTTATGTCCACATGGTTTACACAGGGAAGTGAGACTTCAAAAAATGTAATATGACCTGGCCAGCATGGCTCAGTGGCTGAGCACCGACCTATGAACCAAGAGGTTACTGTTTGATTCCTGGTCGGGCACATGGGCCTGGGATGCGGGCTCAGTCCCTAGTAGTGGGTGTGCAGTAGGCAGCCAGTCAATGTTTCTCTTTTAACTTTAAGTACATGTCATGGAAAACAAAGTGGAATATGGTGGAGCTAAAATCTTTTCATGTTGTTTTTACATACTAGAGGCCCGGTGCATGAAATTCGTGCACTGGGGGCAGGGGACCCCCCAGCCTGGTCTGTGTCCTCTCACAGTCTGGGAGCCCTGTGATCTATCACCCCAAAGAGTTGGCCCTACCCACCCTGATGGGGCTCCTTGATGATTTGCCCCAAAGAAGTAGGCCCTGTCTACACAGCCACCCAGTCAGAGCTCCGACATGGATCGCCCCCACAGAGGGAGGCCCCACCCACCTGCCACAGCGCTGCCACGGGATAGCCTGGGCCTCCTTCTTTGGGGCAATTGATTGTGCCCCAAAGAGGGAGGCTCTACCCACCTGCCACAGCCCACTAGTTAGGGTCCTGAGCCTCCCTCTTTGGGGTGATTGTGGTACCCCTGATTGATCGATAGCCCTTCCCTCTGCAGGACAATCATGGGGTGATGGCCGGGCCCCCAACCAATCCCATCATACCCACCTTGGCTGGCCTGGCCCTACTGGGTGTCATAGCGTGGTCATCTGGAAGGTTGTCGGGAAGGAGGTCGGGGAAGGTCATTCAGCAGTCTGGTCTAATTAGCATATTATGCTTTTATTATTTTAAATTATTATAGATTCAACTACTATTGAAAACAGAGAGGTGTAATCCCTTCTCAGCCCTATCGTGTTATAGGTCCTCTCCACAGCTGGTATAAATGCTTTCAAAGCAGAGGCCTAGTCTTCACTCTGCCCCTACCTCACAAATGACTATGGATCAGGAAGACTGGCCTCAATCCCTGGGCCAAGAGGAATGAGCAGATAAAAGAAAATGCCTAAATTTATTGTCCTGTCATAAACTCAGTATCTTGTTTGCTTAGAGATGTGTTCTCAAATTTTAAGATTCATGAGGAACTTCCAGGGAGTTTAATACAGATTACTGAATCCCACCTCAGTCTTAACACCTGGAATAGAACTAAGGGTCTGAATTCTTAACTAGAATTCCAGTGTATCATGATAGGTCACCTTTTGATAAACATTAGGACATATAGTCTCCCAAGATACCTCTGTGTTCAGTGAGCTGCAGTCTTTTCTTACCTATGTCATGGCTTCTAGAATGTGCAACTAGAATGATACTTTTGTCTCTTGATTGAAGTCTATCTCCCTTTAAAAGGTGAAACATTCCCCCATTTCCTGAAAGCCTGACTATATCTAGACATCACTTTCTCCATAAGATCATGCCATCTTAATGTTTCTAGTCAAATGCAAAGTATCCACACCATCTAAATGACAGGGATGGCACCACTCCATCCACAGTATCCTGACTTGCTCTAAAGCCTCCTGTTGCCACATTACGTCCACATTGAACATTGTCATCTGAATTACTGCCACCCCTACAGAACTTGTTCCAGAGCAATGGGAAGTGCCTGACTTTGGATCCATCTGCTCCATTTCCTGTCCCTTCCATACCTGAAACTACTGGGACTTCCGAATGCTAATATTATAAGAAATTAAGATCCTTTATCTGAATTTATTTGTTATACTAATATGTTTAAAATTCATGGATATATTAATACTGCCTGTGAAATATCTATGATCATAAATAATCTAGAGGGATGATGAAAATTCCAGTGAAATATCAAGGTGTCAAATTGCCTTAAGCATTTATGAGAGAAGAGAATATTAAGCTAAATGACGTAAGATGGAAACAATATAACTTTGTGAGTTAGCATAGAATTGGCCATTGAGCAAGTACACAGTAAATTACTTTGCACAAATAATTTGAAAAAATAACGGCTTGTAAACTTTCAATTAGTGGCTGGGGAAGTTATTCTACTGCAAACTTAATAAAGTTAACAAAGTGGTGACCTCCTAGGATTTGGAAACCCAAAATAAAGCATTTGCCTATTTTTATGCCAAATATAATTAGTTAGTTTTAGTGTACAGTGTAGTTCCTAGTGCTTCTCATAAAAACAAAGCAGAGGAAATAATGAACCAAAGTGATAGAGGCATTTCATTATAAGGACAGACTAAAATAGAACTTCTGATTTTAAAGATCAGGCATTAAATGACCATGAGAAGAACTAACAAAATTATGAACAATCTGATGGAAGGAAAAAAAAATCTTCATTATAAAACCTCTGTATGTGTAAAGAAAACTTAAAACACTTTGAAATTTGCCAAAACCGGTTTGACTCAGTGGATAGAGCATCAGCATGTGGACTGAAGGGTCCTGGGTTTGATTCCAGTCATGGGCATGTATCCTGGTTATGGGCACATCCCCAGTAGGGGGCGAGCAAGAGGCAGCTGATCAATGTCTCTCTCTCTCATCAATGTTTCTAACTCTCTATCCTTCTCCCTTCCTCTCTGTAAAAATCAATAAAATATATTTAAAAAAAAACACTTTGAAGTTCAATAGAAGTTTTTAGGAGAAATAAAATATGCTATTTACTATAATTATTATACTTACTATATGCCCAGTGCACAAAATTTGTGCACAAGGAGGTCCCTCAGCCTGGTCTGTGCCCTCTTGCAGTTCGGAGTTGGGAGAGGCTCCCATCAGTGCAGCTATGCTCACCAGCCATGAGCTCAGTTTCTGCCTGAGTAGCACTTCCCATGTGGGAGTGCACCGACCACCAGGGGGAAGCTCTTGCATTGAGTGCCTGCCCCCTGGTGGTCAGTGTGCACCATAGTGACTGGTCAACTGGTCCTTCTGGTTGTTCTAGTCATTCCACTGTAATGGTTGCTGGGTTTATATATATAAAGATTACTACAGGAAAAACTGAAGGGAGGTAGAAGCAATGGAGGAGAAAGAGGTCAGGGAAGAACTGGGCTGATGAGTATAGAGGGAATATCCTTATGTTACAAAGAGGCAAGTCAAATTATTATTTCTACAGTTTATGGACAGGAAATAAAAGTATAGAAATGTTATTTAAGTGTCAAATATAATCAATAAGGGAATAACATGGTGACAACTATATTGGCAGGTTATGAGGAGAAGAGATAGGATGAAGTATAAATATTACATAGCAGAAAATCAATAAATTATGTGTGACATGAGCAAATTCAGATGGCTGAAATTCTCTCATTTTTCAGAGAATGCAGAAACCATCAAAAGAACAAAACCTCAAAATATTTAAAAGTGGTTGTCTCTAGCTATAGGATTAGAGGTAAGAGTACTGGAGCCAGGAAATCTACTTTTTGTTAGAGGATCGATCACCTCTGCTTTTTTGGTTTATATTACTACTAGGGGCCTGGTGTACAAAATTGAACATGCAGGGGGACCCTTTGGCCCAGCCTGCACCCTCTCACAATCCAGGACCCCTCAGGGGATATCTGACTGCCAGTTTAGGCTCTCATTGCAGGATCAGGCTTAAACCGGCAATCGGACATCCCTCTCGCAATCCAGGAGCGCTGGCTCCTAACCGCTTGCCTGCCTGCCTACCTGATCACCACTAACCACTCTGCCTGCCTGCCTCATTGCCCCTAACAACTTTTCTGCCTGCCTGATCACCCCTAACCACCTCTGCCTTTACCCCCACT
The DNA here is from genome assembly GCA_004026805.1 of Lasiurus borealis. Classification (NCBI taxonomy): domain Eukaryota; kingdom Metazoa; phylum Chordata; class Mammalia; order Chiroptera; family Vespertilionidae; genus Lasiurus; species Lasiurus borealis. The sequence continues at coordinate 29,630 of PVJN01011906.1, forward strand.
GCTGTGGCTTCATCCAGAAGGACATCTGGAATGACGTCCGGAAGGTTGTTCGGCTGTCAAGTCTAATTAGCATATTACACTCTTATTATTATAGATATTAATAAGTTTCTATCATAAAATACAACTGAAATAAGTAAATGAAATTTAAAATATAGTATTGTTAAAAATATATAATGGTTCTGTAACAGTGGGAAACTATAAGCCATCCCACCATTCTTTTGACATTGTTTCTGTAAATGCTAACTCTGACTGATACACACACAGCTTGTAGACAAATAGCATGTTTGTATAAGAAAACTAGGAAGAAACTTCAGAAGATAACAGACTTTTCAACTTTCAGTCATCCCAGTTCCAGGAGATTTCCTGACTTTTGACTGTAGAACCAGGATGAACTACAACCAGGATGACCAGGACCAGGATGACACAAGCCAGACCAACACTTGACTATTTTCAGTTTCTTTGTTGTAATGGATGGAGCTGCTCTCCATACAAAGAAAACATTTCATCCCCATCCCCTGAGCACCCACCACTCAATGCCAAATCTTCCATCGCCATTTATCCTCCCTTCACCCTCTCCTACCTCCTCCTCCACCACCATTCCCCTCAAACAACACACACTGTTGTCTGTGTCCATGAGTCTTTTTTTTTTTCTTGAGTTACTCCCTTCACCCATCTCACCCCTCCGCACCTCGTCCTGACAGCTGTTTTTCTATAGATTATTCTAGAGATGATTATGTTCCTAAGGAAAGTAAAACCCATTTGTTTTAAATGAAAGAGTCAACGCTAAGCAAATGTTCACTCAAGTTCTATTCATTAAAAAGCCTTGAATAAAAGTGGTTCTGAAACATGCACCAGAAAGTACTTTTTCATTTAGTGATATGTTCTCTTTTTTTAAGTATATTTATGAAATATTCTTGGTAAAACATGTAGACCTCCTATGTATTTTTGTTGTAACCCAGTATTTATGCAACATGTTGTAAATTTATGATGGGTACTGAAAGAAGAAAAAGTAAGAATTGATTTGATAAGTTTGTAAATGATGTAAAACAATTAAAATAACTTTAAAGAATTAATTGCTAATTGCTAACAATAATTTGCAACTTGCATCAGTTAATTGCTATATAAGATTGAGTTTTATATAGACTGCAAGTTCAAAGTCAGGCCATTTCAAGGATAGTAAACTTCTGAATGATGGTGTTTTACTGTGGTAAGAATTTAGAATATCAAATAAGAGGGCTCAAATGCTACAGATAAAGGATCCTTATTATAAAATTAATAAGATAGGTTAAAGATAGTATTGTTCTCAATAATTTGAGAAACCCACAACTTGAGATGGATAAAGTGCACTAAAAAATACACATTTTGTTTCCAGCAAAGCTTACTTAGTATATGTGCATAAGGAAATTACCAGAGCTCAAATTTCAGTAATTTGTTTCCCCAAGTCCAATGTTCACAGGTCAAAGCAGCATATTTATGAGCAACTATATCAATTTAATGTTGATTGGTTCATTTCAGCTAAGCAAGATCTATGACCCTCATGTTACAATCAGAGCAAGAATGAATTGAATGAGAAATCAAGTTATAAGGAGATCAAACTTATTGGCTCTACATAGATGAATACATAAATTAAAGAAATAATATAAATGTTGACTCAAATTTAAGGTATATAGACTTGCTTGTTTACCATTTCAAATAACTTCTCTTATCTTATTCTAATATATTCGGTAAAATTAATTTTTCCTCTTGATCAAATGGATATCTTCTTTTAAAAGTGATTATTATAAGACATTCTTATAATCATGGCATTTGAATAAGTCGCTATGCATGAAAGACATACCCATAATTAAGTGAAAATAGATTTGGAATTCAAAGCTATTTGTAAATGTCATAATTGTAAAAAATAAAAGATTTTTTTTAAATATTTATAATTTAAATGTGTAAAACTATAATAATATTTAATAATGGGGAGGATATCTATAATAATAAAGGCATAATATGCTAATTACACCAAATGTACTTCTGGATACCTTCCAGACATAGCGGGGGCTGTGAGGAAAACCTGGGTCCTGGGTGCTTGCTGGCAGCTGGAGTGAAACCTGGGTCCCCAGGGCCAGTGGTCAGAAGGAAGCCTGGGTCCTGGGTGCCAGAGGGAAGCTAGTGCTGTCAGCCAAGGGAGGAAGGCCTACTCTTGCATGAATTTTGTGCATCGGGCCTCTAGGAGTTACTTAATATAGAGATGTACAATCCATAAATAGGCCAAATTAACATGATATGGGCAGAATTCCAAAATAGTAACAAAATATTCGCATTTAAAAATTGCTCTGTGCAAATGGCTCTTTGTAAGGAAAAAGAAGTTAATCTACAGAGAATAAAATCCTGATTAATTACAAAATACAGGCTAACAAAGTGAAACCATAACAGTGTTTTGTGCTTTTTTAAATATAGGTGATCTTGGCTGGTGCTGCTCAGTGATTGAGCAGTGACCCATGAACCAGGTCATGGTTCGATTGCTGGTCAGGGCACCTGCTCAGGTTTTGAGTGGAGAGTGGGAGGCAGCTGATTGATGTTTGCATCTCTCTATCTTTTTTACTCTCCTCTCTCTCTCTCTCTAAAATCAATGAAAACATATTTAAAAAACATTTTTAAGTACAGGTTAATTTATAATTGATCTTTGGAGGAAGATCTATTTATGTCATGCTATCCACAAAATCCAGAAAGGACCATATTTTTTTTTAAATGGGCAAATTGTTTTACAAGTAAGCTTAAAGTTGTGTTTGAAAGCTTATGAGTACCAAAATTGTAACTGAAATGTTAAGTCACCAAAAATATTAATAAATATAGTAAAAAAGTGTGTCTAGTCATCGTGTGAAAATGAACTAGATTCAGATCACATAACTATGTCTACCCTCACTTCTTTGGCCACATCTCTGAACACAACAATTTTCTGAGATTTTTTTTCAAGGAACAATCCCTAACATTCCCCATTGCTTTGAAATTATTTCTAGAGAGTAGTGAAACAGAGATATTGTGGCTGATTAAGTTGTCAGAGGGAATCTCTAACTGAAAAACATTTAACATGATGATGATGATACATGAGTTGTATTTGCATGTATACATATCTCACAAAACCTAACAAAAGCAAAGACAGAAACCAGAGTAATTAGCAAAGCATGACAGCTCACTTTCTTCACAATATTTTTCAGACTTGGGGAACTCATGCTTCCATTATCACTGGCTTCGGTTAGGGAATGAGTTAGAGTGGGGAGAGAGGAAGAAAGCAAAGCTCAGTTTCCAAACAGAGGTGAAAATCAAATTTTCCACTATAAGTCTGTATCCTCAGATGGCTCAGGTGACCCAGAAATAAGTGCACTCCCACTTCACTACAGAAAAAATGCCTTGGCACAGAGTAAAGCTGGTAAGAAAGAGATCCCTGAATTATCACTTGCAAATTTCACATCAACTCAGCAGACAAAAAAGGACATGGAGCCACATCTTTAGCATAAACTTTTTTTCAGAGAGGTAGCAAAAGCAATTTTTGAAGGATTATATATTCACTAGAGGCCCAGTGCACGAATTTGTGTATGGATGGGGTCCCTCAGGCTGGCTGGTGATCGAGGCCTATTGGAGGGCCTGCTGGCTGGGGGGAGAGACCCCAGGAGGTTGGTTGGCTGGTCAGTAGGGAGAGTTGACCAGAGGGAGGGGCTGCAGGAGGTTGGCTGGCTGGGGAGAGAGGAGCCCTGGGAGGTTGGCTGTGGAAGTACACTGACCATTAGGGGAGCAGACCCTTCATTGTCTTTCCCCTGGTGGTCAGTGTGCATCATAGCAACTAGTCGACCATTATTCTGGTCATTTGGTTTTAACAGTTGCTTAGGCCTTTATATATATAGACTAGAGGCCTGATGCATAAAAATTCGTGTGCTCAGGGGGAGTTCCTCAGCCCAGTTTGTGTCCTCTCATAGTCCTGGACCTCTCGCAGGATATCTACCTACTGGCTTAGGCCCGTTCACTGGGGGATTGGGCCTAAGCTGGCAGTCAGACTTCCCTCAGGCAGCCCAGGAGCCCTTGGGGGATGTCTGACTGCGGCTTAGATCCACTCCCCACCATTGCCACTGCGCTTGCAGCCATCAGCCCAGCTTGTGGCTTCATGGAGCTCACCTGTGCGAGTGCACTGACAACCAATGGGCAGCTCCTGCAATGAGCGTCTGCTCCCTGGTGGTCAGTACACATCATAGTGACCAGTCATTCCTGGTCATTTCACCATTAGGGTCAATTTGCATATTACTCTTTTATTATTCAGAATTCTTAGCCTCAAGTATTCCCATAAATAATTTTTCAAAGAGAAAGAGCAGCTCACAGTAAAACATGACTAAGCATGTGAGAAGCCAGGCACTGTCAAGAGAACCAGCAGGAATAAGAGTTAGCAGAGGCACAGAAAACAAACCTGAAACCCGGAGGGAAAGCAAACATGGCTAGTTAAGTTTATAATAAGCCTAGGTGGAAAGATGTAACAGCTTGAGGAAACAGTGTCTGAAGAGACTATGGCAGAGAAATTGCCAGAACTGATGAAAGACAATTCGTGGATTCAATACTAGTACATCTAATGAACTGGAAAAGGAAGGTAAATAAAAAGAAATCCATACTAAAAACAGCACAATGAGAATTCAGAGTATCAAATCTGAAAAGAAGTTCTCAGTATTAGTCAAAGAAAAGATGCAGGTTACCCAAAGGAGGGCCGTAGACTGAGAGCTGACTGATCAACAACTGAGCCGGAAACCAGATGTTGTTTTAATGTAAAATAACGAATTCTATACTCTCTAAATACACTCTCAGAGTAAAAGTTAAAAAAAAAAATCAGAAAGACCATCAACAAACCTTTACATAGGGGACTTCTACAGGTGTATTTAGGGCAGATGCCGTGATAGAGCATAAGAGATGGAAGACTAAATTAATTCTTTTACTCACATCCCTAATCTGTGCTTACTTTATGGGGCAGAAACTGTTCCAGGTGCTTGGAGAGCAAATTCACGAACACAAGTGACAAAACCACCATATTTACAACTTACATTTTAGTTGGGCGAAGAGAGTCAATAAATAATAAAATAATTTTCTACAAAGACAAGTATGTGGCATGTTAGAAATTGGTAACTATCACAAAATTAACAACTATACCGAAATAAGAGGAGCAATTTATATGAGGTTGTCCGTGGGTATGGCAAATACATGAGTAAACATAAGCACTATTAGTTGGATAAAGCAAAAATAATGTCTCTGAGTTATCCTAAAAAAATAACAGGACATTAAAATGTGTAGCAATGATAATACATCAGAAGGGGTGCAAATGAAGCTAAAATATTTTAACATTAGACTTTAAGTACTTTAAGTGTATAAAATGTACTCTCTAGAATAACCTTGCCCGCCCCCTGCCTCCCCAAAAAAGGTAGTAAGCCTTTTATAAGTCAAACACTTTTGAAGAAGACAATGTAATTGAAAATACTTTTATAATACAAAGGAAGCAAAGAAAGGAGAGTAAAACAAATATTAAACATGTAAAATAAGTAGCAAGACAAAAGCAGATGGCAGATTTAAACCTAAATACATTAGCGGTACATGAAATGTCACTTGATTTAATGCTCCAATTTAAGAAAAGTAAGTCAAGGAGTAATTTAAAAACCAAAACTCTCAGACAATTACAAAGAGTTTTAAAACATAATTATACAGATATATTGTAAAAAAGAACGACAGCTGAAACTGGGGTGGCTCAGTGGATAGAGTGTCGGTCTGGGGACTGAAAAATCCCAGGTTTGACTCTGGTCAAGGGCATGTACCTTGGTTGCGGGTGCATCCTCAGTAGTGGGCGTGCAAGAGGCAGCTGATCAATGTCTCTCTCTCATTGATGTTTCTAACTCTCTGTCCCTCTCTCTTCCTCTCTGTAAAAAGTCAATAAAATACATTTAAAAACAAAACAAAACAAAAAAAGAATGAGAAATACCATGTAAATACAAAGCCAAAAACAACTAGTGTAACAATATTAATATCAGATTTAAAAAAAAAAAAAGATTTTAAGGAGTGGGGGAAGCCTTAAAGAGATTAAGCTTTCTCCTTAATTTATTATATTTTACCATCTTTTAATTGCTATATTATGGGGTAATAAATCAATTTTTAAATGGCTTAGCACTCAGTACCTGCTGTTATATATGTAAACTTTTCTAGCTTTGTACCTCATACAAAGGTACACTTTTGAGAAACTTTTTAGTAGGTACTTCTGTCTCAAAAATAAATAAATAAATAAATAATGATTGGGAGAAACCCAAATGGTGGCATAGGTGAACACCTAAACTGCTGCCTTGCACAACGATTTCAAAACTACAGCTAAAAGACAGAACATACACCATCTAGAATCACAGGAAAGCTGGCTGAGGGGAAATTCTACAACTAGAAGGAAAGAGAGGGGCTCATGGAGACTCAGAGGAGCTACAAAGAGCTAAGGTAGGAGACATGTGCGTGGAGAGGATGGGTGGCAGGGTGCCTGGCTTCGTCTTGCAGGAGGGAGACAGAAACTCCCAACTGCACGGAACCCCAGCTCCAGGTGAGACTCATAGGGGGGAGTGTGGACTGTCATGAAAAGGGAGGAGTGCACGGAAATTTAGGAGATCCACGAAAAGGCAGAGGTCTGAAGGCACGCACACCACTATGTGTAGAGAGGACAGACTGCAGATTGTGCTGCTGGCTTTCTTTAGCAGGAGGGAGACAGAACCTCTCAACTGCACTGAAATCCACTTACCCAACCACCAAACCCCCGTTTCAGGTGAAACAGTGGGGATCCAGACTAATAAGGGTCCCCAGAGCAGATGGGAACCAGAAAGGCAGAGGTCTGGAGGTGCACACGTGCACACAGAGAGGGCTGCAGTGATTACCGAGGGTCACTGAGACGCAGGAATCATCTAGGGCTGGGCTGACTGGTAGCCAAGGCTGAACAAAGAGGCTTTTGCAATTTTGCAAGTCTTGTATCATAAGGCTGACTCCAGCACAGAAGTTTTCCCGGCATACCAAAAATGCAGAGACAAAGTAACAGATTACAAACAAAGGAAATGGAAGAAAACAAACGACTGGATATAGAGTTCAAAACCTCGGTTACAAGGTTTTTCAAGAATCTCCTAGAAAAGATGGATAAATTTAGTGAGACCCAAGAGGAGATGAAAAAGGACCAACTAGAGATGAAAAAGGACCAACTAGAAATTAAACATACACTGATTGAAATAAAAAATCTTATACAGAGACCTAACAGCAGACTAGAGGAATACAAGAATCAAGTCAAAGATTTGAAATACAAAGAAGCAAAAAACACTCAACTGGAAAAACAAAAAGAAAAAAAATCCAAAAATGTGAAGATAATGTAAGGAACCTCTGGGACAACTTCAAGCATACCAACATCAGAATTATGGGGGTGCCAGAAGAAGAGACAGAGCAAGATACTGAAAACTTATTTGAAGAAATAATGACTGAAAACTTCCCACACTTGGTGAAAGAAATAGACTTACAAGTCCAGGAAGCACACAGAACCCCAAACAAAAGGAATCCAAACAGGACCACACCAAGACACATCATAATTAAAATACCAAGAGCAAAAGATAAAGAGAGAATATTAAAAGCAGCAAGAGAAAAACAGTTAATTACCTACAAGGGAGCACCCATACGACTGTCAGCTGATTTCTCAACAGAAACTATGCAGGCCAGATGGGAGTGGCGAGAAATATTCAAAGTGATGAATAGTAAGAACCTACAACCAAGATTACTCTACCCAGCAAAGCTATCATTCAGAATTGAAGGGCAGATAAAGAGCTTCACAGATAAGAAAAAGCTAAAGGAGTTCATCACCACCAAACCAGGATTATATGAAATGCTGAAAGGTACTCTTTAAGAAGAGGAAAAAGAAGAAAAAGGTAAAGATAAAAATTATAAACAATAAATACATATCTATCAACAAGAGAACCTAAAAATCACGTGAATTAAAAATCTGATGAGCAGAATAAACTGGTGAATATAATAGAATCAGGGGCACAGAAAGGGAGTAGACTGACAATTCTCAGGGGTAACGCGTGAGGGGTGCAGGAAGAGAGTGGACAAAAATCATACACCTACGGATGAGGATAATGTGGGAGAGGTAAGGGCAGAGGGAGAGGTAGGAACCAGGTGCAGGGGAGCTATGGGGGGAAAAAAGAGGAACAAATGTAATAATCTAAACAATAAAGATTTATTAAATAAAAAAAAAATTACTGTTTTCTATTGCCTTAGCAAAATGGTGGTTAGGATTAAAGTGTTGTAAATGCGTCCTAGTAAAATGGGCCCCAAGTGATGGGTTCTTGTTTAGACCACAGCCCATTCTTACATTTAAGTTCCACCTCTTATTCCACACTCTTAGGTCTTCAGCCAGCAGTTCTTTGTTTTGGCTTACTACCTTAATGGCAGCTTTCTCATTAAGGCGGTTAGTGAGTTGCTCTTATGAATTTATTTCAGAGTCAGCAGTGCTGTGTATAGTAAAAGTCTGTGGCATATCACCCCAGACTGATATAGGTTTTTCCCGTGTGCTTATTACCTCCCATTTTATCATTTCAGGCAGTATGAGACAGTCACAAATATTGAAGGCAAGTTCTTATATCAATATCTTTCCCAAAAGGCTTATAATTGACTTCTTGAACAGAAATGTGGCCCCAATCACAGGCACGGCCTCCAATTGCCTCTTCTTGGCAGTGGGCTGTTCCTTTCAGATTTGTTTCTTTTTCTAATCCATAGCCTTCAAACTTCGTAAGATAGTAATCTTTTTCTATAGCCTCTTGGTTATAGAAACCTCACTCAACTAATATAGCCTGCCAAGAATCAAATGTGTAAACCTCAAAATAAAGATTACATTATTTTATCACTCCTAGCTCTTGTCAGGAGAAATTATTGGAAATATTTTGTAATTATTAATTATCATATAGCTACAACTCTGATTTAACAATATGATACATTTAATGCCAATTCTAAGTTTAATTCTAGGTTAAATGTCATGCTGATTTTTATTATGTAAAATCTTTATGTCATTATGTAAAATCTTAATTATTAATAAACATAAAATAAATCTTGGCTTTCCATAAGAATTCATAATAATGTTGCCCTAAAAAGCAAGATCTTCCAAATGCATTTGAAATTCAAATATATTAATGTAAATTCCAGTTATATTTAATGTTTTAAAGAATATACAGAAATATCAAATGAGTACACACTGTAACATGGTGTCAAATAAATTTTTCTATGAATAATATTACAGAATATACTTGGTTAAATAATACATGCCTGGGAGTCTCATACATGAATCAATGAGAGATTTGTTAATAGAGAATTCCTGATAAACTTGTGTATATCTATAAAATTAAACTAAAAAAAAAAATAAATGTCACTTAGCTAATAAAGAATAAAAAATTAAGCAACAGGTGTGCAGTCATTAATTTGTCCAACCAACATTTATTCTGCAAATGAAATATTGCTATGCAGAAGGCACATTTTAATTCCGAAATGTATGAAAGCAATGTAATCTACATTACAAAATAAGAAGCTGTAAAATTAACTTGTCAGAGAATCAGTCATAGGGGATAATTTAATCAAACCACCTTTTCCCACTGAGATTACAGCTAAAAAAAATCAATAATTTGAAATCAGAATTCTTCATGTTTCGTTTGGCATAAATTGCTACTGGGACTAATTAGATCAGCAAATAGTAAATATTCAAATCAACCCAGAACTGGCTTTCCTATGATGAACAGAATATAATTGTTGTTGCAGCAACAAACAATTCCAAATCAGAGATGACCAAAAATCAACAAAGGTTGGTTTCTTGCTGGCCCTGTATCTGCATCAAGAGCGATGTTGACAGAGCAGCCACTCGATTAACAAGGCTAGCTGTGGTGTCAGAGGGAAAATTAACTCCAAAGAATTTTTCACTGACAGTGACATGTGACCAGAAGCAACATATGCTATTTCTGCTCAAAATTCACTGGCTAACCTATCTTATACCCCTAAACCACCAGTAATGGGGACAAAAGTATAATCTCATCGTGTGCACAGAAAACGAAGACCTGGAAATCACTGGTGCCTGGCATTATAACTACCACTAGAGGCCCAGTGCATGGATTCATATACCGGTGGGGGGCATGGCCTGCAGAGATCGCTCACCCACTGTGGCTGCGAGCAGCTGTGGACTCGCCCTCTGAGTGGCTGCTTCTGCTGTGGGAGCACACTGACCACCAAGGGGCAGCTCCTCTGTTGAGCGTCTGCCCCCTGATGGTCAATGCACATCATAGCCACGGGTCGTTCTGTTCATTCTGATCATTCTGCTGTAAGGGTTGCTGGGCTTTTATATATATAGATAGTTTTCATAGAGTAAAATTTTAACTCTCTAAAAACAATAAAAAACAATAGTAGTAAATAATAGTAAACAATATCAGAAAGCAATGATAAAACTTTTAAAGCTTTAAGATTAATGTTTTATGGGACATTTATGTTGAGATAAGAACTGAGATTATGATGTATGTCCCGTGCCTTTAATTTTACAATATTATAGTGGTAATTCCAAACATTTGATTTTTCTCATTCTAAGAATATTAACTTAAAAACTTTTTTAAAATTTTATAAATTGAAATTATTTCATCTTTTTATGGAAATTATATTTAAAGGAATGTTAAAATCTTTTAAAATTATATCAGTCGTCATCTGTACATGTTTTATTTATCTTGTGGACAACTTTTATCAGTAATCCAATATGTTATACCTAACTCTAATAGATCTAAAAAATATCAAATTATGAAATTCTGGAAAATAATCAATTTATAGGCAAATGAATCATAAACGGTGATCTTGTAATATAAGGCAAAAACTGATTTATTTGAATGCAAAAGTTGATGGAGAATGATTAGAAAGAGAACAGACCTTCTTAAAACTATAATGGAGAGGATTATTCAAAAAAGTCCATGAATGATAATGACAGCAAAGAAGAGAGAGGAGCAGAAACTAAAATTTTAAAAAGATCAGAAGCAATCACTTTGAGAAATCAAAATGGAATTAAAACAAAATTAAATTCTGACAGAAATTAAAAATAACTTCTCAGCCTATGTTTACTAAAGCTAAGAAGAAAGTTTACACAAGAGAATAAGAAATGAGAAATTAAAAAGTTGGTATTGGTTAAATGTTCTGATCACTGAAAAAGTTATTATTAAATAAAATAATTATTTTAAAGACTCTATAGAAATACAGAGTTATATTAGGAAGCCACAAAGATTATAAACAAGTGTGCTATAACCACTGACATGAAAAACATGTACACATGAATAAAACCAGTAAAAGAAAGAGGAAATATGAATTGATTAGTGTTAAGGTGTAATTTTTTTCATACTCTCATGTATTATTTAACATTTTTGTTATATCATAATCTTTCTAAAAAGTTACCAGCTATAAAGTTGTTACACTTTACAGAATCTCTATAGAAAAATAAAGAATAAAAAATGTATACTAAGACATCATCTTTTTTTAATATTTTAGACAGAGAAAGAAGGAGATAGAAATAGAAAAAAAATAAATGATGAAAGAGAATCATCAATCAGCTGCCTCCTGGCACAACCCCCATTGAGGACTGAGCCTGCAACCTGGGCATGTACCCAGCCCGGGAATCGAACCATGACCCCATGGTTCATGGGTAGATGCTCAACCACTGAACCATACCAGCCATGCCCAAGACATCATCGTAATGACATAGTGAATAAATTGAAGTGTTTTAAAATGTTGGCTATCTTTATGAGATTGTATATAATTTAAGTTATTAAAAAGATCAACAGAATTTTTAAAGGTCTGTTTCCTTCACTTAGATTTATTTCTGTATCCTCGGAGAAATTTAATTCTCATTGTGATACTATCTCCGTTTTTAAAAATGTCAAATTTTTATTTATTGTCTCTCTGAAACAACCTCCCACAATTGTCAATTGAAAACTCTGCCTACAGAAATGACAAAATCAACTATTAGAGTCATCATCATTATCAAAAGCACCTTATAACATGGTCTAAATATTTGTGACTTTATTAAGGAAAATTCTATGATACAATATCTGTATATTGCATTGTGTGCTCACCACCCAAGGTCATATCTTCTTCCATCATCATAAGCTGACCCCCTTTACCTTTTACTACCCCCATCCCCCTCCCCTCTGGTAACGACTATACTGTTGTCTGTGTCTATGAATTTTTATTTGATAACCATATGATCTGACTCATATGTGGGATACAAGACTGAAAGGAACAAATGAACAAACAAGAAAAACAAACCATTGCTAGCTTTCTTATCATATGTTCTACTACTGCTCTTCTCATTCACTCCCATGCTTGCGGGACAGACTGAAATGCTGTGTAGAAAACTTCTGTGTTAAAGCCTTTGCATCAACTGTTTCCTCTGCTGGATATGATTTTGCAGCAGATATTGGCTTGACCCTCACTACTTCCTGTTTTTGCTCAATGATCTTCTTAGTGAGTGTTTCCCTAATCACCTTTCTTAAAATGCCCCCAAGTCCACCTTACCATGTCCTGTCACACTCCGTATTTTTCTCCATAGCACTTATCTCCATGTATATTATTATTTTAATTTTGTTTTAACTGCCAATTTCTCCTCCATAATTACTCTTCATGAAGGCAGGATTTCAGTACTACTCAATTTCTAGTGCCCAGCATAGATGGCTGATTGAATGAACCAGATGAATGAAATTGGCTAGAAAACTGACATTTCTGCACAATATAAAATCGACCAATTTATTTCCTCTAGACATGTCTGGCTGGCAAGCAAATTTATTTTAAATATTAGTGTATGTTCATTATGTCTTAAAAAGTTTAGGATAGTGATTTGATAATGTTAAAGTCATATCAAAACAACCATAAAGATCATGATTAATATCAAGATTGAATGCATAAAAAATGTCCATAAACTTTTCCAAAGATAAAATTCTATCTTGATTATTCACTTAAAATTAAACTTGTAGAGCAATCTGTAAAGAACATATATACATCCTTAACTACCTTGGAGAATCCTTAAATTGAAAGGCATGAATTAGAATACAGTGGTACCTCGAGATATGAGTTTAATTCGTTCGGTAACCTTGAGGCATGGGAAACTATGAGACACTCGTGGGGTAAACTGGTGGGTCCTGTATAGTCGGCCGATCTGAGTGATTACTCGTATCTCAACTGTTGCTCGTATTTCAAAGCAAAAATCGCTCGCTTGACGGCTCGTATCTCAAAAATCTCGTATGTTAGGGCACTCATCCATCACTCGAGGTACCACTGTAAAATAATCTGGCCCTAGTCATTTTGGCTCAGTGCATAGAGTACTGGCCCATTGAGTGAAGAGTCCCAGGTTTAATTAAGTCAAGGGCACACACCTTGGTTGCAGGCTAGATCCCTGGCTCTGATTGGGGTCTCTGAGGGAGGCAACCAATGGATGTCTCTCTCAGTGTTTCTGTGTGTCTCTTTCCCTCCCTTCTACTCTCTCTACTACTCAATGGAAAAATATCCTTGAGTGAGGATTAATTAACAATAAGAAAAACCAATCTGACCTTTGCCTCTGACAACCTTGTACCTTATTCCCTTGTAAAAAGCTCTACCTCTGTCAGGTTCATCAGCTCTTCCAGCAGATAAATCTGACATCTTAACTGGATGTCTTAAAGAGGCCCACATGAGTGTGATCACACCAGAGAACCAAATACAGTGGTACCTCGAGATATGAGTGCCCTAACACAAGATTTTTGAGATACGAGGCGTTGAGTGAGCAATTTTTGCTTTGAAATAGGAGCAACATTTGAGATAGGAGTATTGTGTGGATCAGCCGGCTACACACGACCCACCAGTTTACTGTGACTCGAGCGTCTCATAGTTTCCCATGCCTCAAGGTTATGGAATGAATTAAACTCATATCTCGAGGTACCACTGTAGTTTCCCTACTCATATGGACCTGACTGGTGTCAGGCCAAGTCTGACTGACCACCTTGATATCGCTGCTGCTGCTGTTATACCAGCTCCTGAAACTTCCCAAGTGAAAGCCAGATGCCAATTAGTAACCAGGGTAGTGTGATGCCCATAGGGGCGCATTTCTATTAGAAACTGCCAAGATCTCAATCTATTGTCACATTGCCTAATAACCGATGGCTTTTCAGCAGTTTACATTCTTAGCTTTCTTTTTTAAAGGAAAACGGGCAACTCTAACTGTATTCCCGCAACTAAAAATTTTCAGTAAGTGATATTTTGGATAGGAAAGGGTGTATACCGTTATCCTTGCCTATAGTAATTCTAAGACAGGAATGAAAAGTGGGTCATGAGGGTACTTAGTAAGGCAGATACCACTGTGGGGACTGGATCTTAAACCCCAATGGAGAACCTCCTCCCCTAGGAGACATTCCTCAGAGATATCTAACCTCAGGGGTAAGGGAAGAGGAGTATTTATACACTGCCAGCTGCCAGCACTGATTTGGGGTTGCTTCCAGCAGGCCTTGTTGCCACCTCACCCGTGTAAGGAAGCCCACAGGGGATTTCTTTGCCTACAGCATTGGCAGTTAGAAGTCAGACTGGTATGCACTGGATAGGTCAGAGAGAGAATGTGGGCAGAGCACCGGCCCATGAGCTACAGAGGGTAAAAGTGTGAAAGAAGAGTCAGCTGTGCTAGTTAATTTGAAAATTCTCCCACTTGCACAGACCTGGAGAGTATTATGCTAAGTGTCACCAGTTTTTTAGTAGATTAATACTGGATCATGGCCATTGGTCCCAGGCCTGGATACCTACATTTCTCCAATTTAAGCTTTATTTAAGTCCTCAGTTTATGCCCCCTTGCCTCATTAGTACTGACGTACATGGAGTTTCCTGGACTGAACTCTGGATACCTAGTGTTTCCTGTAAAGTTCTAACACTTCTACACAGAGCCCAGTTCATCTGCCTGAGTGTTCCTGACACATGATTCTGACCTGACAATCCCAGTCAGTGTGCATGTTACTCCCATGGCTCCTTCAGTATGGTCATGTATGTATTTGAATGCTCTGTCTTTTGATATCCACAGGCTCCCTTGTCCAAAATAACATTATAGCTCACCTTTTTTGAGCTATCTTCTCTCATTGCCATTCTCACCAGCTGGCAGTGATTCTGTCTCAAGCATTAGGTGCTGGAGTCAGCCATGTTTGGCCATGCTGTGCAAAAGCTTATTTCCTATGAGCTCCTGGCATGGCGGCCTACACACGCCCCTCTTTTTCCTGTCCTGGGTAGCCAGGCATGGCAATTGAGAAATGAAGAACTATGGAGGAGTTAGGAAAATATCTTTAATAAATCTCTCATTTCACAAATGAGAAAATGTGGTTGAAGACATGTACAGTCACTTGCTCAAACTAGTACCGTCTTTAAATTTAGGTTTTCTGATCCTTGGCCCTATGCTTTTCCAAGAAAGAAAAGGAGATACTACCTCTTAAGTCTTAGTTTTTCACTTCTACACACCATCCATTGCATGTTAACATTCAAATCTGAGCCTGCCTCCAATCACTTCTACAGTCACTCCCTTTTATCCGGAACCTCCCCAAATTCTTACTTAATATGTAGCTATTTTCACAAAATTTAGACTATAGTTAGTTTCTAATTATTTGTGTGAGACTATTTTTTTTTTCTCCTTGAGGGCAGAAGACATTTCCTATACTTCTATGGTTATTCCCATTTCTGTTACTAAAATGTCAGTTACATTTAGAAAGAAAACAGTTTCCTTTTATAAACAATGTGGACTTCTTTTCATTTTATTATATCATTTCCTTTGAAACAAAAGATTGTAATATGATTAGAAGTTAATCACACATTTAAATGCATAAACACTTTATTAAAAACTTTCCGTTGGTCCTTTAATTATTTTGCTTCTAGGGGAAATGTGTAATTCTTGTATAAGATAAAATAAGTAGTCATTAACATAAATGAATGCATTATGTCCTGATAATCTTACCACTTCAACATAATGCTAATTAGCAACCTTGAAATTACTTAATGATTGACGTACTAGGGTTTATTACTTGACTTGTACTTTTCCATGCTGAGAAAAAAAATACACACTCAGTATGCCTCAGTGCTGACTAACGAAAATGACAAGAAGTTCCGTGCGTTCATAATTTGCGATGAATGGTTATTACCGAGATTCATTACTTAAATCATACTTATATGATTAAGTACCTTAACCAAGTACATATTTGTCAATTACATCGATAATCCAAATTATATCTTCTCTTAATGGCCAACACTACGTATGAAATATAAGCACTTCAGTTTTCTTCTTAGTTGATTGGCAAAATATACTGCTAAAATTAGAGTTAAAATAATGACAATAAATAACTTGTTACGGAATTACTTGGGTCAGGCTTTACATACATTTCAAACCCTGCCAGTATCCCTTCGAGGCAGATCTTTTATCTTCACAGAATGGAAACTCAGACCTTCAGGAGTTAGGTACGATGCTAGTCTTACTGAGTGGAGAGATCCATTTGTTAGTCTGGTTTTCTATGTTTATGCCTGTCTGTTTATTTTCCAACATTTTCGGAATAATATCACTTACTTCCTAGAGCTACTTAGGGTTTGCAGGTAATGGCAGGTAATGGATGTTAAGAGGTCTAACACAGAAAAAAAATATTACAGTAAAATATTCAGGATATCTTGACCTTCTCTTTGTCTTATTTATCCTTACTTTCAATGTGTGCCTCCCCCCTCTCCCAACCACCACCAGCAATCACATTAAAAGGACAGAATTTAAGGTCTCCAGAACTACTGTGTCAGAAGCTGCATTTTATGAAAATTATCAGATGGCTATATCGTGCATAGAAGTTTGAAAAATGCCGCTCTATGTAGTAAGAGTATGTGGAGAGTGGTAGGACAGACAGAGCTCTCCATGGCCTTATAGGAACAATTAAATAACTAATTATCTTTATTAATCTATATTTATTAAATAATATCCCCAGCCTTTCAACCATAACCAAATCAACCAACTCTACCATTAAAAAAGTAAAGCTCAAACTATGAATCAAAGGGTACAGACTAGAGTAAAGGAAATAAAACTTCAAAGGCTTAGAATGTGAGAGAGCTGGAACTCAGGCTATGGGACTGTCTGTCTCTTGTCCCACTGAGATCAAAGAACGTATTTTCATCTGTCAATACACTTTGATTCTGGCTGTGTTTACCACTCCAGGTTCTACCAATAGAATTTTTATAATTATACTGATGACAAGGTAAAGTGCAGCAGCAAAATGTGACTTGCTTGTAGAGTTAACACTGAAGAAATTAGAAATGATAGGTTAAGAAAAATAAGTTAAATTGTCCTCAAAAGAATTACTAACAAAAGATAGGCTGATTTACCTTAAAATGCCAGCTGATAAATGATTATAAATAATATAAAAACAATATCAATTTTAGACCTCAACTTCCTGGTTAGGGAAGATTCTTTTTCTCCATCTTGGTTAAAGAAAACATCTTTGCTACTCTCTTTCTCCCCCATAATTTCCCCTTGAATCCAACCTCTGCATTTGCTTCTAGATGTAAGCACATTTCAATTTGGAACTGTTGGATTTCTTTACAGCCTACACTTCTATAGATTATTCACTGACACCCCAAATTGCCTTGTATATCAGCTAATTAACATTTCAATCCATGATATAATGGAGTTACATATAAATCTATAAATCACTTTATCTGTCACCATTTTGACATATTTAGCAGTGTCTTAAAACAAAGTGAATATTTTATTACATCTTAAGTCTTTACATAATGAGAAAAAATAAGTTTTGTTTACAATAAGTATGTCTTAAAATGCAATGCATTTGCCATAAAAATGAAATAGAACTAAAAAGTTTATTTGACTTCAGCACATTTACCATAAAGTGAAATATAAAAGAAAACCAAATTAGAGAACATGTGTGGATGTGGAAAATTAAATATAAAGAAAAGGCGACAGCTTTGTCAGAGGATTTAAATGAGTAGATGAGGAAAATTTTAACCCTTGTCATGTCTTTATCACCGATTTGACCCATAACTGCATCATTCTGTAGTTGGTTTGCAGTTATTTTCCCTCTGACCTACTTGTCTCAGCTATTATGTTTGTGGAGAGGATAATATCCCAGAACTCTCTGTGCTTGTATCATGCCAAAACAGAATAGGTTTGCAAGTAGATAACAAGGTCAAAAGGATCTTCACTGTTTATGTAAGAGCAATGAACTATCTTCATGAAATATCAGCTCCTTCTGAGAGCAACCATGTGTCTTTAGTGATCTATAGAAATTACTTTAAAGAGCCATATCACCACCGTGCCAGTGTGGCTCAGTGGTTGAGTGTCAACCTAGGAACCCGGAGGAGATCATGGTTTGATTACAAGTCAGGGCACATGCCCTGGTTGCAGGCAGGAGGTATCCAATCTATGATTCTCTCTCATCACTGATGTTTCTATCTCTCTCTCCCTATGCCTTCCTCTCTGACATCAATCAAAATATTTTTTTTTCAAGATCCATATCACTAATTCAGTTAAATGAAAAGAAAATGATTTAGTAAAAGGTAGCATTAACTGAGAACTTTTGTGTGTCAGAAACTGCTAATCTCTTGACAAATTTTGTTAAATTTTGTTAACAAATCCCCATTCACACAATCCCCTTTATATAGCATAAGTAGGAAAGGTACTGGTGCTTTACAGATAAGGCAGAGGAGCTATAGAGGGTTTACAGAGCTTCCTCATACACAGGGCTATCCTAAGCTAGCCCCTCTTCAGCAAACATTCATGGCCATTTATAGTCCATGGAGTCAAGTGTTTGTCATGAGTTATCTAATTTAATCCTCACTCTGTGATATATTCTCTCAGTTTCACACACACAAAAAAAGCAAATGGCAAATAATTTTTTCTTACTTCCACATCTAATCAATCTTTCTATTCTATGTCATACATATATGCCAGAAACCAATCATTGTCTCACTAATTAGAAAGGTGTGAGTGAACAAGGAACCTGGAAGGCTGGTCAACCTTGCAGTTCTGAAAGGTCAGCGCCAATCACTCCCTTTCTAATTGAGACAATGACAGGTGAAGCAACTTCCCACCAAATAATCATGTAAATCAGCGGTTTTCAACTTGTGGGTCTCGACCCCTTTGGGGGTCGCACAACCCTTTCACAGGGGTCGCCTGAGACCAATGGAAAATGCAGATATTTACATCACGATGCATAACAGTAGCAAAACTTCATGGTTGGGGGTCACCACCACATGAGGAACTGTATGCAAGGGTCGCTGCCTTAGGAAGGTTGAGAACTGCTGATGTAAATCCTTACTGATAAGATAATCTGCCTGTTCCTGGAATTGCCTGCCTCAGGGCAATGGGTGTATCCCATAGTCTTAATAAAAGGGATAGCAAGGCCAGAGCTGGGAGTAGTCCTCCCATTAGAGGTGGGCTCCCACCTGGCCCCCCATTCTCTAATTAATACTTTTCTAGTCTCTCTTCATTTGTGTGCAGTTTTCTCCAGAACCTGAACCCTGAAAACCAGAACCCTGAACCACGTGGGACGTGAAAGAGCTTCCTACACATATATCCTTTTCTGCTCATCCCATTACCTAGTTTAGGCAACAATCATCTCAAAGTAATCTTCCTAACCTACAAGTTTTCCTCCAATCTTATGCCCCTGGAAACCAATCTACAAAGAAGTCATATCCCACAGAAAAACTCATTTTAAAACTCTTCTGTGCCTTTTAACAGCTGAGGACATGTAAGCAAGCAGTCGCCCCTCCCCTTATCCATGAGGGATAATTTTTCAAGACTCTTAGCAGATGCCTGAAACAGTAAATAGTGCTGAACTCTATATGCACTATTTTTTCCCTACATAGGCTTAATTTATACATTAGGCACTGTAAGAGAGTAACAACAATATTCAATAATGAAACAGAACAATTATAACACTAAAATATAATAAAAGTTATGAATGTAGCCTCTCTTTTTCCTCTCTCTCTTTTTCTCTCTTTCTCTTTTTTTTTCTCAAAAGAGCTTATTGTACTTCACTCACCCTTCTTCCTGCGATGATGTGAGGTAATGAGATGCCTATGTGATGAGATGAAGTGGTGTGGATGAGACATTATCAGGCAAAATAAGGATGACTTGAACATAAGAACAGCATACTGTGACAGTCCATCTGATACCAGAGCCAGCTACTACATGACTAACAGGCCGGTAGCTTGTACAGTGTGGGTACCCTGGACAAAGGGATGATTGGTTGACAAAGAGGGAGGGCATGAGATTTCATCCCATTTCTCAAAGTAGAATGCAAATTAAAACTTATGGATTGTTTATTTCTGTAATGTCGGAAACCAAAACATTGTTCTCACTAAATGGATGAAAACAGGAGGCTAGAAGGCTGGTCAACCTTGAAGCTCTGAAAGGTCAAAACCAGCCACTCCCTATCTAATTGAGACAATGAACTTCCCCATCAAATAATCATGTCAATCCTGACTGATAAAGATAATCTACTCTTACTGGAATTGCCTGCTTCAGGGCAAAGGGTGTATCCCAAACCTGAATAAAAGTGATGGCAAGGCCAAAGGAAGGTGTCAGTCCTTTCCACTGAAGGAAGGCTCCCGCCTGGCCCCCCAATATCGCTAAATTAATGTTTTCTAGTCTCTCATTTCTTTTGCGTGCAGCCTCCTTCAGAACCGAAACCCTGACCTAGGAACCCTGAACTACTCGGGACTTGGAAAGAGGTTCCCACACTGGAATTTTCCGCTTAACATTTTCTGACCACAGTTGACCATAGGTAACTGAAATTGCAAAAAAGGAAGCTGTGGACTTGGGGGGTGGGGGTTGTAGAAACAATTTTGTTATCGCTTCCCTTGAAAAGGCAATTCTTTCCAGCTTCCTCCATCTTAGGTGACTTCGCCCTTAACAAGACAAAGAGACTTGCCAGTTACCCAACCCACCATTAGGTAACCCAGCAAGAATGTGCCGGGAGATAACCTAATAAGGCAAAACCACTCCTTCCTGCTATTAGACTGCTTCCTGACTCCACATCCCGTACCTGCGTAAGCAGACCCCTACCTGGCCTATCAGGATGGGCCAACTCAGTAATTCAAACAGCTCTCCACCCCACCGACCCCCAGTATAAAACGGTGATGTAACAAAGGCTCAAGGCTCTCAGCCTCTGCTCTGCTTTCAGAGTATGTTGTGAGCCCCAGCATGCTGGTGAATAAACCCCTTGCTGTTTGCATGAGAACGTCTCTTGGAGCCTTCCTTTGAGCGGCGAGCGTTTCGACCCTAACACCCTCTCTATTCAAATGTGCTTAATGGAGGGTGGGTTCCCTGTATCTGGTACTCGATGAAAAATAGAGCAGATCCCTGACATTTATCATTCCTTGTAGCATAGAAAGTAGTGGTTAGGGTCATGCACTCTGGAACCAGACCGCCCAGTTTAAACCCCACATTGTGTCACTTACAAATTGTAACCTTGGGAGTCATTCAACTGGGCCTCAATCTTATCCCTTATAAAATACAAAATATTATCAATTCATACATCCTGGAGCTGTTCTGAAAATTAAGAGTTAGTAGAAGTAAAAGCTCTTAGAACCATGTTTGGCAAATCATAGGGACTATATGTCTTTGTCTTATTACTAAGGAATGGGAAACTAATTTTGAAGTCAGTAACACAAATTGACTTAGAGCTTATGAATGCCCTGCCCCATGTGATTAATCGAGGCTTCAAATGTTGTCCAATGGTGCAGTCTTTTCCTGCCCTTCCTTATCATTGCCAGCTTCTTTTTCTAACTCCCCTCTAGGATCAGACGGAGGAAGGAAACATGGCAAGAGAACTGAAAGGTCCTATTTAGCAGGAATTACTGTGAGATGGCTCAGGACTTTCTGAATCTGAAAGGTTCTTAAAGCCCTTTTCCCCATGAAGGGAGGCTTTTGTGAATTCTTGAAAGAAAGTTGAGGACATTGCAATCATTTCACTGCATACTCTGAAGCACAGGAAATGGGTTTTCTTCTAGTTTTTTGACCCCACTCAACCCCTGCTTTCTGTATTTCCATCCACGGATTGGAGACCGTGTCCTCTATAGTCAGTACCTTAAGTAGGATTGGCCATGTATCCAAGATCATCTCTCTTCACGTCTACCATCATGGAACACTTACTAGTACAGTAGTTCAGGAAGCACAGCTCTCCTTGTCCAACCATAAAATCCTTTATTTCCTATATGATAGAACTTGTGATACTTCGTTGTCATTGTTTTTTGTGACCAGTTATTAATGTGACATGATTGGATAAAGTACAAGAATAACATGACTATTTATTATCAATTTCCACTTTAAACCAATTTTTTACTGTAATAGAAGAAATTTTTATCAAGTTTCACTGCTTTGTCAAGTTACTACATGGTATTAAAATATTAAACATACCATGCCTAGTCTATTCTAGCCTAGACTAGTATAAAAAACAAGATATGGAGGAGGAGCCAAGATGGCGGCATAGGTAAACACCTACACTGCTGCCTCGCACAACAATTTCAAAACTACAACTAAAAGACAGAACAGACATCATCCAGAACCACAGGAAAGCTGGCTGAGTGGAAGTTCTACAGCTAGAAGGAAAGAGAGGGGCTCACAGAGACCCAGAGGAGCTGCAAAAAGCTGAGGTACAGAGACACGCATGCTGAGAGAGCGGGTGCCCGAGTACCTGGCTGGCTTTCTCTGACGGGAGGGAAACGGAGACTCCCAACGGCATTGAACCCCTTATCCTACGACACTAAACCCCGGATCCAGCTGAAACTCATACGGGGGGAGGGGGTTTTGGACTGAGGAGACTCTGGGACAGCTTCAAGTGTACCAACATCAGAATTGTAGGGGTGCCAGAGGAAGAGAGAGAGCAAGATACTGAAAACCTATTTAAAGAAATAATGACTGAAAACTTCCCACATCTGGTAAAAGAAATAGACTTACAAGTCCAGGAAGCACACAGAACCCCACATAAAAGGAATCCAAAGAGGAACACACCAAGACACATCATAAT
>PVJN01011907.1:0-52864 GCA_004026805.1 Lasiurus borealis
AATATACCTTCTGCACAAAAACAAATGGAGCAAATCATGTAGTTTAACTGTATTTCTCCAGTGAATTAGAGAAAATGTCTGTCTCTGGGAACGAGTGGAAGGGAGACTGGGATGGAAGACAATGGGAACTTCAACTTTATGTGTAATGTTTGATCTCTTCCATAAATGAAGACATAAAGCAGATGTGGCAAAATGTTCATTAGTACCATTTGTGCATGATGGTTACCTAGATGTTTTTACTTATATATTTTGTAAATTTCTTTTTAAAAAACCAACAAAAGAGTTTTATAATCTAAATTTGATATTTTAATAGAGCCATACTGATTAGTTTTCAACTATATTTAAAGCTTACATTTTAAGGGAATATATACTGGCAAAGTTACTGTTTTACCTTTTTCTGCTCACTAATTAGTCACATTTTTTAAATAAAATTGTCAATCAAAAGAGAATTTTATTTGGTATCACTGTTCAAAATAATAATATGTGAAAAGTTTATTAAAGAATATTATGCATCTCCCATGGTTTATTAAAATCAGCATCTCTTGCTTTTTGATGTAATTGTGTGTGTCTGCTCTCAGACAGTGATGTGCATTGTGAATAAACGCACAAAAGAGCTTTGATTCTTGACTAAAGCTTGGTTTAAAGTCAAGTCTCCCACAGACTAGCACCACTAGCATATGATTAGTGTTTCTAGGGCCTGGAATTAACTGGTGATAATTTTAGAATCTACAATTATTCACATAATTGTCTCTAATTAGCTGTCTCTGAAGAGTGGTCAAGAACGAAAGGCAAATGGAGGTTGTATAGATGGATAAAATGTTCCCACTAGAGGAATGGTCCATTTGCTTCAGGTCTGTTGAGAGAGTCAAGGTGTGTGTTTCAAGAAGTGTTTGGATGAGTGACTGGTGTGAAAGGATGTGGCTGTTGCTTATAGAAATAGAGTATGGAAGAGAAGAGAAATTTTCTGACTCAGATTATTGGTTCAATTATTTTAAAGAAATGTTTACCCTAAGAAAATGTACATAAAGAAATAGGCCTAAGAAAAACCAAGGTCTTTTCTACAGAGGTATGGATTTAACATCTCTCATGGAATGAAATTCACAACAAAGGGTAAAATAAAAAATTCCCTAGCTAAATAAAATATTCATCTTTAGGTTCTGATTTTTGGTGTTTGTGTGTGTGTGTGTGTGTGTGTGTGTGCGTGCATGTGTTGTGTTGTTTTGTTTTGTTATTAAGAACTCAAAAAAAAAACCTCTTCTTTAAATTTCTATGACCAACTATTACAAAAGGCAGTCATGAATCAAAACTTTCTAACTTCCAAAATACTAACAACAAGCTGTACACTTTCCCCAAAATAGTTACACTAGGACATATTGATTTGAAAATATCTCTAAATAGATGCAATTCTTGTTAGCCTTACCTCTGCTGTTACATTAAGGCTAATGGCAGGCACATACCATTTTTTTTGATTCAGAACATACAACAAAATAAAAATGAATGTGACTTTTGTTCTGTGTCTTTCTGTCAGTGAGGGGAAAAAATATCTATTTCCAGAACCATTCTTTTAAAGTATATCACATAACACAAACTCCAGGAACATATTACCTGACAAGTAAGATGCCTATTAAGTTTTACAAATTTTTAAAAATTTTGTGTTTTTTTTTCTTTCTTTTCCTCCCTCCCTTCCTTCCTTCTTTCTTTCCTTTCTTCCTTCCTTCCAATTAACAAACTACACAGATGGTGAAAATTTTTCACTTCAAATCTCATAGTAATCAACCCATCTTCAAGGAAGAAGGAATGTCTAAATCTCTTAAACAATAGTTTCTCTTAGGGAGAAACAACCAGTATATTGAAATAAGTAATATGCAAAATAGCTGGCAGGACTTGTTCAAGAGCACACAAATGAAGGAGGAAATGCAAAGCAGGACAGCCTGCTCAGAGCAATGTAAGGGACCAGAAAAAGAGCAGTTGGCCAGTTTTGCAAAGGGACTCTGGTCAATGGAGGAACAAATGAAGAGGGTCCTATAAAATGTGGCTCTCCATTGGAGAAATTAACATCCCAGATTCTTAGTTTCCTCCAGTGTAAAATTTGGTGTGGATTGGATCACATGATTTCAGAGTTGTCTTCTAGCTATCAAATACTACTTCGTACTAAGCTTGTTTTAATTGTTAATTTTTAGACCAGTTCCATCTGGATACCCAAGAAATGAGCCAAGAGGTTTGAGAAAAACCAGAAGTGATAGACCTGTTCCAAACCCACTGATTTTATTATCATAGGCATATTCTTTCCATGCAGTTCAATATCTGCCTCACTATAGTGAGTATGATGCTTATAAGAGTCCCTAGAGATCTGTTTTCAGGTTTTCCTAAGGCTTGGTCTATATTCGAGGCAGTAGCTGAAACTAAGTGTGCCATGGCACAGTGATGCCTACTCTGGGTTTGGTTAGGGAGACTTGAGATTTAACTATGATGATGGAAGGTCCATTTCTGGGATTACTTTCTTATCCAATGGCTATGCATTCCATAGAGGGTGACCAAACATTCCAATTTGCTCAGGACTGCCCTGGCTTTAGCACTGAAAGCCCCATGTCTTGGGTAAACCCTCAGTTCCAAGCACACGGAAGTGGTTGGTCACCTTAATTCCACAGATATTTACTGAAATGTTACTGTGGGCCAGGCCCTAGAAAAGGCATTGAGAACCAATGAGAGCAAAATAGACAAGGTTCTTGCCCATCCAGGTGGGCAAGACAGACACTAAACTAGGGAAAAAATAAACAACCAATAGAGAACAGCCGTGGGGCCCTGCTTGGAGGGGGCAGAGAAGGCTTCTCTTAAAGTAAGACATGAAGGACGAGGAGTCAGATGTGAGTATGCCAGGACTTGTTAATTCTAGGTCATTTCTCAGAATGAAGAGGCGTTTCAAGGAGATCTTATCATTCTCTAAAATTATCTTATTTATCCATTTACATATTTACTATTAAAAATATATCTGGAATAAAAATTCTAATAGAATAATTAGAATAAAAAGTACATGAGTGAAGACCTTATATATAACTTCTATGCCCACAACAATACTTAGTGCTTAACATATACTAAATAAATAAATGAGTGAAAATCTTGCTACTTTTGATCTACTAAGTAGCTCCCTAAACTCACTTCCCTGAATTATTACTCTTTCCCACCAGCCTGACCATAGAGCAGATGGAGTTATACATCCTGTTGACCATGGGAGACTCAAGCTTTAGGCTAGAGCCATTCTGAGCCAGTCTGAACCTATTAGCTCCAAGTGAAATTTCTGAAGCATTTTCCTTTGCTCTGGACCCATGTATTGGCTCATAAGATGTTAGGTGCTCTGCTTAATAAGTTGAGAGATTTATCACATAGTTTCAAGCCTTCAGCTTTATGATAACTGACTTCCAACAGTGGGTTGTAGTGTTACTAATTAAAAGGTCTAACAAACTTACCATTTCCATGAGGAAATTTCTCACCTCCCCCAGATTAGTTCCCCCTTATGACCTTCTAATTTCTGAACATGTTACTTTTATTCTCAGGGTCCTCTTGGCTTCTTTATTGAAGCTTGTTGCCTGCATTCAATCACCAGCTATATCCTCTCATATTCTACCTTCCAAATTCTCCTTCCCTTCCCTTGCCATTTCTGGTCCCATTGCATTCAAAGATCAAAGAAACAACCACCTACTTGGTTAATACCCCCTTCTTCATCACTAAAACACATACAAATGTATATATAATATACTGCTAGAATAGACTATTCCTGATATGTGATATCTCTGAAATCTGAATTGCTCACTTGATTCAAAACTGATAGTGGTTTGCTCTATTGAAGAAATCGAGGTTCTCAACCAACTTTCCAATCTTATCTCATATTTTTGCTTTTACATACATAATAATGCAATTGAGAGAACTGACTCTAAGGAGAAAAAAGGTGTTTGTTTTCTAATCTCTATAACTTTTCTCATATATTTACCAGGAATAAACTTTCATAGTCCCAAAATGTATTGCAAATGACTGTTTCTGCCTGCATTTTAGAAATCCATTGAAATTATATTAGATTTAAGTTCCTATAGAGGACATTTAATATCTGGCACAGCCTTAATAATAATCATAATGACTACCCTATGATAATTAATACTTCAAAACATATTTTTGAACACTAGTTGAATTCTCCTGTTGTAGGTGTTAGGAATTCAAAGCTATGGTCCCTAGTGCTAAGTTGATAGTAATGGAAGTGATTATAGAATTCAGCACTAGCAACCACTTTGAGCATCAGAGGTGTTTTCTGTATAAGCAGGAATCATTACTGGTCATCCAAATTGATTTTAAGAAAATGTGGTGGTGGATGACTAACATATTGAGCATTTACTACATGCCAGGGATTGTGTTAAGTGCTTTTCATATACATATATTTATTTAATCTGCATAACAATCATATAAAGCACAATTATTATCTCCATCTTTATAGAAGAAGAAATTGAAGCTGAGTGTTTAAAAATTGTCCAAGAACAAACCCCTAATAAATGACAGAGCTAAGATTTGGATCCAGGTGGGCCTGACTCTGTAGTCTTTCTATGACAAGGAGGACACAGAGCAGACACATAAACAGCAGGTGGAATTGGACTGTAGTAGGTGCTGTAATTGAAATAAATCCAAAGCTTATGTGCTTTCCATGACCACATAAGTGGTCTTGGCACAGTTTGGGGGGTGGAGCAACACTGCTGTAATGATTAAGATCACCCGCAACGGAAACAGGAAGAACTTGGTTCAAATCTTGACTCAATGTGAACGTGAAGGTGTTTAATCATTGCAGGCTTCAATTTTTTCACTTGTGAAATTAAAACAATGATGCTTATTTTAAAATAGAAACAATATCATGCTATAAAGTTATTAGTACAGTACCTACAACATAGAATTCACTCAATAAATAGTAGTCAATTAAATAACCATCACTACTCAGTAGCTGCTTTCATCCTTAATACCTCAGCCTCTTCTAAACGCCTTTAAAAAGTATGACTGTTTTTGCTTTTCTATATGATATGTGTGATTTGATTGTTGAAGAACCATTTGAAAGTTGTTGTCACCCTTAAATACTTTAGCATGCAGCTCCTAAAAGTAAGAACATTCTTGTACATATGTATATACTTAAGCTCCTAAGAAAAATCAATAATATTAACTAACATCATTTAATTTCCAGTATATATTTAAATATTTAAATTTCCTAAATTGTTTCCAAAAACTCTTCCAAAGGATGTTTTGAGTCAGAATGCAATCCAGTTGATGAGTTATATTTGTTGCTTCTTTGTTCTCTTTCAGTCCCTATCAGTCCCCTCTCTACTTCCAGCCCTTTGCTGCTTTCCACAGCATTGCCTTTTTTGAAGAAACCATGCCACTTGTCCTGGAGAAAGTACCACTTTATGTATTTGTCTGATATTTTCCCTCAAGGTGCCTTTTCACTAGTTGTTCTGTCCTCTATGTTATCAGTACTGCTTTTTTACTGTGGTAAGAATGCTTCAAGTTGATGCTGTGTAGTTCATATTACATCACATAAAAATTTCCATGACCACTTCCTCTTCAAAAGTGGTTTTGTCGCTCTCTCTGGGGTATGGCTAGACACACCAGTGGTTTTCCACTCTGGGTTTCACTTAGAATCTTCTGGGGAGTTTTAGAAATATTTATTACTGAGTTGCACCCTTGAATTTTTGGCCAGGGGCCAGGCATGGATATTGTTGTTAAGCCTTCCCAGGTAATCAGGGTAAACAGTGACTGGTTTACAATTCAAACTGTGAGAAGGCACACCTTTCTTCTTTACTACTACATATTTTCAGTGTTCAGTAGAATACCTGACTTGTAATTACTGCTCAGTACTACGTGCAGAATTAAGTTTCAACAGATAGGCATCTTCATTTCATACTAAAGCTTATTCACGTTTTCTAAATGTATACAACGAAGCCAATAGGTGAATTTTATAGCAGATTTAATGAGAACATGCCACTATTTTCCAAATTTCTGAAAGCTACAATATGACAGAAAAAGAATCATTTCAAACTTCTGAGAGAGGAGAAAGTGCAAACAATAAGTTAGCTATAGTGTTAGATTAGCTTGGTTGCAGACAATTCCGCTTTTTAAATTCCATTCACATTTCCAGTTCTTCCAGTTCTTATTGTAAAGACTGGTGAAATGATTCTAAAATTACTTACAGAGGAAGAAAGACTGCCCGTGTTTTAGCTGTAATTGTTTCTGTCAAATATACTGAGCAAAGTTCAACCAGGTGGAGAAGTGCAATAGAAAGAGAAGGACTTCAGGTATATTTATGCTTTTATTTGATCAATTCAACTTTGGCCAGATCTTTAAAACAGAATAAAAAGATATATGATTTTGAGTTTTCCAAAACTAATTGTTCATAGTTTCAAAATCAAAAATAAAAAAAGAAATGGACATATTTTACAAAAAAAAAAACTTATCCCATAGCAAACTTAGAAAACATAGAATATACAGTTATTTATTGTACTTCCCCCAAATGGAAATCATCAACAACCTAAAAGAAAATCATCAGAGGATATGATCACATCATTTGTTTCTGAAAAGCCTTTTACATGGATGAAAGATGCTTAATCTGACTCATTAACAAAAAGGCAAATAAAAACCATACTGAGATCTTTTTCTATAGCTTACCAGATTAGTAAAAACCCTTGCAGGGGATTACAAATACATGTACCTATTGATTCAGCAATATCAGCTAAAGAAAATCATTCTACAGATACACTCCACTCATAATATGAAATAACACATGGACAAAGTTATTCATTTCCTCAGGAAAACAAGTAGACTCAACTAACTGTCCTAAGATTTTTTTAATTTTTTAAATAATTTTAGCGAGAGCAAGAAACATTGATTTGTTCTTCTACCTATCCATGCATTCATTGGTTGACTCTTGTAGGTGCCCTGACTGGGGATCAAACCCTAAACCCTAATGTATCAGGACCACATTCTAGTCAACTGAGCTACCTGACCAGTGTGAACTGCCTAAGTTTGGATACATTCACAGAATCAAACACTTTGCAAGTGTAGTAAAAATTACTAAGGAGACTATAGTGTCATGGAATGCTCATATGCTATTAATGAAAAAAGGTACAGATTATTATGTAGTATATATTGTAACATACATAAAAGAGAATGAACGTATATTTGTACTATATTATTTTTTTACATAACAACTTGGGGGTAGATAAACAAGGGATGATAAGTGGTTAGCTGTTGGGGGAGAAGATGGGAACTAGGCAGGTGGCAGACAGAGGGAGAAAGAGGAAGTCTTTTTCAAGATTCTTCTTCATATTTTATGGTGCTTGAAGTCTGTGGACATATGACATATTCAAAAATTCAAATATTCCTTAAACACCTTATCAAAACTCCCTGTTAAATGTATTTCTTAATAATAGAAAATATTCCAGATATTTTAATAGTCCTTATACTTGTTGTGGAGTTTCAGAGTCAATTCTATTCTTTCTCGGTTTTACCAAAAGTGAAACTGAAACTCTGCACACTTCTCGTGCACCCAGAACTAAAACATGGACTTGGGGGAAAAACTCAGAAGAAAACTTATCAAGATAGTTTCCTGTCCTTACAGAAATTCAGAGTTTTAGCATATATTTTTTTTTATTAATTTTTTATACATGTTTCCCCATGCCCCCCCTCCCTCCCAGGCATACCCCAACCCCCCCAGTGTCTGTGTTCATTGGTTATGCTTATATGCATGCATACAAGTCCCTTGATTGATCTCCCAAACATGCCCTGTTTAAAGTCCAAACAAACCATTGTTAAACGATAGTCATCCCGAGGCTAATGCTTACATAAAACTGAAATAATGTAGCCAAAGTAAAATTAGTCTCTTTCTGCTATAGACTCTCCATGGGATCTCCAGGGGATGGGCTGCACAATAATAGGGGAATTCCATCTCAGAAAAATAAGATATTCTTTTTTTCAGACAAATCAGTATAAGGGAAAGGAATTTTGTGTTACTCATTTGGCTTTTAGCATCTAACACTTTGTTATCAGTTTACTCTTGTGTGTATTCTGTTATAAAAAAGTATGAGACCTTGCTGCATCATCAGCTTTTCACCAGTGTAAGGCATACAGTAGGTGTATCATAGAATTCTGACAGACCATAGTAAAATACATCTGTATGCTAAGGTTTTTGTAACTTACCAAGTCATATATCCCCTCTCGCCTCAATATCCTTATCTGGAAATAGAGAGCTAGTGCCTAATTGCAATACCTCAGAATTTTGATATGGTCACTAAATAATACAATACATATCAAAGACTTTGGAAGGTGTAAATTGAAAATAGTACTACTGTTGTTGCTATGACACAGGTATACAGAGAAAGGGTAGAGGAAGAAAAATATAAATTATTCCAGGATATGCTTCATGAGCTAAAGGAAACCCAGTTAGGCTCGATAAGTTGCTCGAAATCTAGTCAGAAGCAAAACTGGAGACAAATCCCCATTCAGGTGCTTTGACTGAATATCTCAGTTTTCTACTATCTACTTATGAGCCCTGACAGCACATGGAAAATGAGAGGGAAAAAGGCCACTTGATGAGTCCAGTCTTTGGGAGATTAGATCAGAGAAAGCACAAAAAGATAGCAGAATATTGGTCAAGCTTTGGTTGAAATGTTTATAAAAGGAAAATAAGAAGGGAGGGAGGTAATAAAAAATCTAACTTTTGCCGAAACTGGTTTTGCTCAGTGGATAGAGCATCGGCCTGCGGACTGAAAGGTCCTGGGTTTGATTCTGACCAAGGGCGTGTACCTTGGTTGCAGGCACATCCCCAGTAGGTGGCGTGCAGGAGGCAGCTGGTCGATGTTTCTCTCTCATCGGTGTTTCTAACTATCCCTCTCCCTTCCTCTCAGTAAAAAATCAATAATATATATATATATATATATATATATATATATATATATATATATATTGCAGCATTGATCTGTGCTAGTTGGATCTCTCTCTATATATATACAAAATCTAACTTTTACTAAGCATTTATGATCTACCAGGGTCTTTAGAACTTCATCTTGCTTAACCATCACAATCTAATTAATGTCATCTTTATTTTCTAGCTAAGGAAACATGACAAGAAGCAGTTAAAGAACTTAAGCAAGGCAGACAGCTAATAGGTGGCAGGGTTGTGATGAAATCTGGGGCTGTGGAACTGAGTCTGATCATAGTCACTCTGCCTCATCCCACAATTACACCTGAAACTTACAAAATTTTATTAACAAATGCCAGTCTTATATAATAAAAAGCCTAATATGCATATCGACCAAATAGCAGAATGACCGATTGCTAGACACACACTGACCACCAGGGGGCAGACACTCAACCCAAGAGCTGCTCCCTGGTGGTCTGTGCACTCTCACAACGAAACCGCTGCTCAGCCAGAAGCTGGACTCATGGCTGGCAAGCACAGCAGTGGTGGCGAGAGCTTCTCCCACCTCCACTGCAGGTGGACAATAAGAAGCGAGGGGCCCCAGACTGCAAGAGCCCAGCAGACATCCCCTAAGGGATCCCAGACTGCAAAAGGGTGCAGGCTGGCCTGAGGGAACCCCCACCCAAATGCATGAATCTCATGCAGCAGGCCTTTAGAGAAGGGGTTGGGGGAAGAGAGCTATTGTAGAGGATGAGAGTCTAATAGCAGGGTATTATATACTATTTAAAAATAATATTTATCATATATATTCAAAATTTTAAAATAATTTATCTTCACTAAATAACCTTTCTGAAGTTGTAAGTGAAATATTAGTAAAAATCTCATGATGGACTCATGTTGGGTATCTTCTATATAAGAGTGAAAAACCTGGGGCCGCTTCTTTAAGATTCACTCCTTTAGGATCTTCCACGAAGGACCAGAACAGGGGATTCAGTCAATGAGTAAACACTAAAACAACAGTCTTTGAGTGAAATTAGCCTGGAATGTTTTATTTTCCAGTGCTAGGTAAGTTCCTGAATATCTGATAATATCTAATATGTATGCAAAATTTTCTAAGTGTACTGTTCTGAGAGGTTACATATTCATTGAATCTTCATAACTATATGGAGTGAGTTTTATTATCTCCATTTTGCAAATGAGATAACTGAGATACAGAGAGGTCAAGTAACTTGTCTGAGGTTACACAGTTGAAGCATAGTGGAACTGGGATTCAAACCCACGCAGTCCAACTAGCATTTTGGAGAGGACTTTATTTAAAAAGCAATCCTGCTGTCTAAACTAAAACTCCCAAATTAGGCAGTTGGATAGATAACAACTTCTTTAAATCATTCCAATATTCATTCATTTACTCAATATGTATTATAATCCTACTATATATCAGTACCAGTAATAGCAAAAATGGATGTGGTTTCTGTTTTCCTGGAACTCAGAGTGTTGTGGGAGAAATGCTTTAATCATTTAATTTCATAAATAACTGTAAAATTACAAATTATCATACTAAGAATGAAAGAAAGATATTCTATCTAATAAAAGAGTAATATGCAAATTGATCATATCTCTGCTATACCCACAAACCACACCCACCAGTCAATCAGGAGCAGGTATGCAAATTACCCAACCAAGATGACCATGGCCACGGAGAGAGCAGGAGGCTAGGGTTGCCCCAGCAATAGAGGAAGACAAGCTTCTGCAGCCCTGGCCTGCCTTGGCCTGTGCTCAAGGCCTCAAAGTTTCAATTATAGAAGATAAATAAATCCCAGATACCAGAGCCTCCGCTTGGGTCGCTGGGGGATGTGGCCAGCTTGCAAACCACCACAGACCCTCTTTCCAGGCTGTCCCACACCCCAAAGGAACCCCCACCCTGATCCAGGACACCTTTCAGGGCAAACCAGCCAGCCCCCATCCATGCACTAGGTTTCTATCCTATGTAATAAAAGGATAATAGGCAAATTGACCATCACTCCAATACAAACTATGACTCCCCCACATGCAGTCAAAGATGACTGCCCCCATGTGAACACAAGATGGCCATGACAAGATGGCCAGCAGGGAAAGGCAGTTAGAAGAGACCAGGCCTGCAAGGGAGGGCAGTTGGGGCCAATCAAGCCTGCAGGGGAGGGCAGTTAGGGGTGACCAGGCCAGCAGAAGAGGGAAGTTGGAGGTGACCGTGCTTTTAGGAAAGGGCAGCTGGGAGGAGGGGGGAGATCCAGGCCTATAGGGAGAACAGCTGGGAGTGACCAGGCCTACAGGGGAGAGCAGTTAGAGGCAAACAGGCTGGCAGGGGAGCAGTTAGGCATCAATCAGGCTGGCAGGGGAGTGGTTAGGGGGTGATCAGGCTGGCAGGCAGAAGCGCTTAGGGGCAATCAGAAAGGAAGGTAGGTGAGCAGTTTGGAGCCAGCAGTCCTGGACTGTGAGGGATATCCAACTGCCCATTTGGACATCCCCAGTAGTCAGATGTCCCTCAAGGGGTCCTAGATTGGAGAAGTTGCAGGCTGGGCTGAGGAATACCACCCTGTCACAAATTACATGCACCAGGTCTCTACTAGAGTATAAAAATTAAATATGTAATACCCTGCTATTGGACTCATATCCTCTACAATGGTTCTCTCTCCCAAATTTTGTGTACAGGGCCTGTAGTATTTTATAAGATTGTAAAAACATTGAAAGAGGTATCTGTTCTAGTTGTGGGCAGTGCCTGAGGAATAACCTTTGAATTGGGATTACAGAACATGAGGTCTGAAGTTGTTTTGTTTTGTTTTTTGTTGTTTTAAGTATTACAAATAGTAGTACATATGTCCCCCCCTTCATTAACCTCCCTCCAGCCTTCCCTACCCCCCAGTACATGCCCTCACCTGTCACCACCACCCCACCCCCAGCGTCTTGTATCCATTGGTTATGCTTATATACATGCATACAAATCCTTTGGTTGATCCCTTACAGCCCCCACCCCACCCCAATTTCCTCTGCCTTCTTGCTGTAGTATGACAGTCTGTTCATTGCTTCTTTGCCTCTGTCTCTGTTCCCCCCACCACCACCCTGATTCTTTTCTTTAAAAACATCTTGCCTCTGCAGGCTAGAAATAAACCTATAAGAACAAAATATGTTTAAGACCCAATTTCAATGTCCAATAGTTCTGAGTCCCAGTTTCTATGTCAAACAGTTTCTTATGTGTAGTTGTTTAATATTTCTAAACCTCAGTCCTCACCTGTGAAGTAGGGGTAATGGATTGTCCTCAAGTCTTAATGAGGCAATGCAAAGGTTATTCCAGCTCTTAGTAAGTACTTAATTAATGAGAATTATTGGTCTTGTCATTCTTATTTTTCTTATTACTCTTTGTCCAGTATCCAGTTAGAGAACAAGAAAAAAAAAGAAACAAAGATTTAGAATAATAACCATGAAAGTAGAAAGGATGGGGAAGAAAAAGAAAATATTTTTTAAATGCTTTGGATTATAATTGTTGCATAATAGAGTTCTTCACTAAAACAAGCAGTATATTTCAAGTAACCAAATAGGAAAATAAATGCACACAGGAAACTTAATATTTTTTAATGTTTTTTTTTTCTGATACCCCTAGGATATTGTCATGATATTGCTTATGTCTGCTGATAGCATATTTTTTCTGTGTTTTTAAATATCCCTTTCAGCATAATCCTGGACTGATTGAGTGACTGATTGAAAAGCTCTTTTGCCCAGAGTTTACTATTGCAGCATATAAAAGAAAGGGTTAGATTGACTTCCCCTGGGTGTGTAAGGGCTATGGGGCGAGAGGGGCAAGAATTCTGCAGTGCTACTGAGGAAAAATGTTTCCAAGCTAATAATAAGTGTCACAGAGCGAGAAAAAGAAGGAAAGCTGTGAGTTAAGTTGATAGAACTGTATTTACTCTTTCCTGAAATGTCAGGTGTCCCTGGAAGAGTCTCCAGGGGTGGGGTTAAGTAATGCCACATTTCTCAGACAGAAGTTTGCTCATGCCTCCTTGGGGAGAGCACTTCAAAGGTTTAGAGGACACTTGAAAAGCCTTGGAGCCCCACAGTGCCTGGTGCTGAATTCCATGGAGGTATGCGCCCTGGAACTCTGAGTACACAGCCAGACCAGCAGGGGGGCGAGGAGCGCCTGGGGCTGTGCTGATGGGGACAGCACATTCTCATCTGGAATCCAGACTCCACACTGCTGCTTCATCTGGGGGCGGGAGGAACTGGCTAGGACAGGAAGGGCAGTGGGGAGAGGGCCCTCAGGGAATCATCCTGGCCCAACTCTTTTCCAGGCTAAGTCTGGACTTCAGCTTTCTCCCCAGGTAACCCAGCTGCTCATTTGTCCCCATGGAGTCAGTCCTTACAGTGGCATCTTTCAGTTCACTTGACTCAGGTACTCTGGGGAAAAGTTCCCTGTCCTTGCTTCCTGTTTTGTTATTTCTGCACACCTTTCGCCCTGGAGTTTCCATCAGTAAAGTATTTGCTTTTTCATAAATGGTCCAAAAGCAACTAGTGCCTAACTTCCTCTCTTCTGTTCCTTCTGGGAGGAATTCTAAAATGTTAAAGGGAGCTAGGTTACCATAGGAGATATGGGGCATTGAGTGTAGACAACCCTAAAGAGCCACCTTCGACCACGAATGGAAATGCCATGTTCCCTTTAAGTGAGATGGTGTTTTTCTCATCATCAGGGCTAAACACTGGAGGTGTTTTATGTTTCCAGGGTGATTCCGAGGGGGCTGATCTTTCCTTACAAAGGTAATGTTGGTAGCTTCATGTGCATTTCCCCCCTTGTAATTAGACCATTGTGACTGAGTATTGACTAATGACAGCATTTTTGCCACCGCCTCTTCCCAGCGAGCGCACTCAGTGTACACGCATGGGAGTGAGGGGGAGGGGTGTAAAGACCAGTAAAGAAATGAGACAGGAGTAGAGCTTTACAGGCTTAAGGAGGCAATAAATAGAATCACCATGGCAAATCCAGGACTGAGAGAAGCTTTTAAAAGCAAGATTACCTCCAAGCCTCTTTCCCCGGAAGCTCCATTCTCAAGTCTCCTCTGTACACAGGCAAAGAAGGAACGCAGGTGCTGTTAGTTACAAGGGTGGGACTCTACTTTGCTCACATTCTTAATCTTAAAACCACACAGCAAAGAGGATGCCTTTTTCCTCTCTAGAATTTAAAGAATGTGTCTAAAATCTTTTTCCTGCGCCTCTGTAGCCGTTGGGTTATTGACCATGTCTCGCAGAGTAGGCAGTGAGTAAGTAATTGTTGAATAAAATATGTGTTTCCTGATAACCAGGGACCTGACTCCTTCTGCCTTCTAAGGAAAAAAAAACATTTGAATTATCTGTCGCATGTCAGAAACAAAAGGTCCCAGCCATGCAGCTCTGATGTGTGAAATCTCCCCAAACAGCAAACCACTTTTTGTTTATTGCTTGACCTGTGATTGCTGTATCTGAAATAAAAGGAAAATAAAATATCTGTAAACAATTTACATGTATATAAAACAAGGGCCCTCCCCCAATGCTGTCTGCTGTCTCCCCCCCTCCCCCGCCCTCTGTTTCCTTCTTTCTTGACATCCTCTGCAACACTACCTGACAGACACTGGCAATCACCCTGTGAATGTAAGTAATTTCCTTATTGACAGCCTCCCATTCCCCCTGACATCTGCCAGCACTCCCTGACACTCCAATAAGCATTAAGACATTAACAGTCTGGCACAGGTTTAAGGGCTGGAATTGTAATGCTTGGCAGGCCTGCTGCACAAAGCCACATGCAAAGAGAGACCCCCACTCACTCCACTGGGCTGTCCTTCTGGTTAGAAAACGTGGCAGAGCCCAGAGCAAATGCCGATTACTCGCTCGACTGCTCTGGCATTTCGGTATCTCCTTAAGCCAGATCATACGCAAAAGAAAAAGGAAAGAAAATGCCTACTTGTGAGACAGTGTGAGAAGTGAATGTTCATTAAAAAAAAAAAAAAAGCAGGTCTTTGCTCACTGGGATGCATTCCTATTATAAAGGAATTGACTCGGAATAAGAAGCAGAGTCAAGGTGACTTACGCAGAGGACAGTTTGCATCAGGCTTTCTTCTGATAATACCAAATTCTTTCTCACAGACCGGATGGCAAAGGCTTTTTGTAGCATGGATTTTTGAAAGGCAATTTTCAGATACTCACACAGAAAATTATTAGGAAAGAACTATAGTTGGCTTTGTTGCCAGGTTTTGTTCACTGGGAAATGGCAAAGCTATTAACATGCTTGGTATTACACCGTGAGTCAGAGTGCTGCCTCCATTCTGTTCTAAGTGGGGCTTGTTTGGGATGAAAAAAAAAAAACACTGTACGCTGCATAGGTAATGCTGAAATTAACATCAAAAAGAGAAAGGGCAGAACTGTGAATGTGACACTTTTTCTTGAGTGAAAAATGACTCAATATGGCTGCACTTGGGCAACAAAAGAAAAGGTAAGATAGGTTTTACATGAGTTCAAGGTAGTCATTCTCATTAAAGGGTCAGGTAAGAGGGTTTCCCTTAGGAGCATTCTGTGGCTCAAGACCTGAGCATCCTCTGGGGCAGGGAGCCCGGATTCCCTGCTGTCCTCCAGCTGGGCACTGTTAGGGCAGCATGGAGAACAGAGGCTATTTATATAGTGATTCCTTCTGCATATGCATTTCCCTGTTGTTTGATCTGATTATCTCTGAGTTGCAAACGAGATGGAGAGAGACAGAGAGACTCAAAAAAGGAAAAGGGACTTTCCCCAAACCACACAGATAGGGAGAGGTGGAGGCCCAAATTGACCCTGGGCCTTGACTCCTGAGTTGTGTTTCCATTGCAGTAGCTTCCAGCCCAGGAAATTTGGTCAAGATTACCAGCGAAAGTAAACTGGAAGGGCAGTGAGCAGTCTGTGATGGTAATTAGGCTGACTGACTGGTATCTCAGGGGTACCATACAATATGCCCTAGTTCACAAGAAAGGTGCTGCTCAGATGGGCAGGGTGGTTCCCTTTGACTGAATTCAGGCCTCCTCGGCACAGCAGGAGAATGGGGCCAGCCACAGGGTGGGGTGTGGCCTGAGAGTGACGGGCAGGGGGAGTTCCAGTTCTTAAACTAAATTATAGCCATTGGCTCGCTAATGACGGGGATGTGTTCTGAGAAATGCATTGTTAGGAGATTTCATTTTTGTTTCAACACCAGACTGTACTTACATAGATCTAGATGGGATAGCCTACTGCACATGTAGGCTTTTTGGTCCAGCCCAGTGGTTGGCAAACTGCAGCTCACGAGCCACATGTTTGCCGCTCTGTTGACTAATGAGTTACTCTGGCCAGACCATTTCTGCCGACCACTGGTCTACTCTATTGTTCCTAGGCTACCAGCCTGTACAGCATGTTACTGTAAAAAAACAACAAGATATTAAATCAATTATAAGAGAAAACGATGCTATCAAGATATGTGGGAAACACAACATATACGAGGCTGTGTAACCTATTGCCAGCATAACCCAGCAAACTATTTTTATTTAAGTAGAAATAGCACACTAAAATAATGATAAAAAGTTTAGTATAGTAAGTACGTAAATCAATAATAGTCATTTGTTACCATTATCGAGTATGATGAACTGTACAAATTGTATGTGCTATACTTTTATATGACTGGCAGTGCAATAGGTATGTTATACCAGCATCACAACAAACACGTGAGCAATGTGACCCGCTACCATGTTAAGATGGATATGACATCATTAGGTGACAGGAA
Source organism: Lasiurus borealis (assembly GCA_004026805.1). Taxonomy (NCBI): domain Eukaryota; kingdom Metazoa; phylum Chordata; class Mammalia; order Chiroptera; family Vespertilionidae; genus Lasiurus; species Lasiurus borealis. The sequence continues at coordinate 16,719 of PVJN01011907.1, forward strand.
TTTTTCAGGTCCATTATAATCTTGTGGGACCACCATCATGTGGTCTGTCTCTGACCAAAATGCTGTTATGCAATGCTTGACTGTAAATGTCATCTCCAAGTTTGCTATTAACCAACCTTGAATGTTTAAGAGAATAATCTTTGACTATGGAAAACAGTATGGAAGTTCTTTAAAAAATTAAAAATGGTCTGGCAGGAGTGATTCAGTGGTTGAGTTTTGACCTATGAACCAGGAGGCCACAATTCAACTCTGGGTCAGGGCACATGCCCAGGTTTCCGGCCTGATCCTCAATAGGGGGCATGCAGGAGGCAGCTGATCCATTATTCTCTCTCATCATTGATGTTTCTATCTCTCTCTCATTCTCCCTTCCTCTCTGAAATCAATAAAAAAAAATATTTTTAAAATATAAAAAATGGAACCGACTTATGACCCAGCAATTCCATTTCTGGGAATGTAGCCAGAGAAATCGAAAACACTAATTTGAAAGACTATATGCACCCCATGTTCAATGCAGCTTTATTTGCAATAGACCAGTGAATAAAAAAAGCTGTGGTGAGAGAACCAAGTTGGCAGCATAGGTAAACACCTATACATGCTGCCTCTCACAACCACATCAAAATTACAACTGAAAGACAGAACAACTATCATCCAGAACCATGGGAAAGCTGGCTGAGTGGAAGTTCTACAACCAGAGAAGTAAAGAAGAAAGCGCATTGAGACTGGTAGGCGGTGTGGCGGCACAGAAGGCTGGCATTCGGGTGCATTGCTTTTCTAATCAGAAGGGAGATACAAGCTCCCACTTACTCTGAAGTCCAGTTCTGCGCAAGACTCAAGGGGACCCAGACACATTCAGGAGAAATTGGACTGTCTGGCATTGGAGCAGGAATTAGAAGGTGGCTTTCTTTCAGACGGAGGTGCTCACAGCAGTCATTGTTCCTGAGCTGGGACCTCTATTGAGCAGGGCTGACTGGCAGCCATTGCTGGTTATTCCACCCTGGTGATTTCCTGAGACCCTGCCCCACCCAATTTACAATCCCACCAAAGCTATGTGCAGTGGTTTTGGCATATGAATGGCCTGTCCTTTCTCAGCCTAAAACCTATCAAACAGGCAGCAGCTGGGTCAGAGAGCCACAAAGCTATCAAAAGAAAACCCAAGGTTGGCAGCAGCAGCCTGCCTTGCTTCACAGTTGGGGATCGTCCTGGATTGTGAGAGACTGGGCCTAAACCGGCAGTCAGACATCCTCCAAGGAGTCCCGGATTGGAGAGGGTGCAGGCTGAGCTCAGGAACACAAATCACCAGTGCACAAATTTTGTGCACTGGGCCTCTAGTATTATGATAATTATATATGGTGCCAGAAATAAGAGGGGGAACACTTTGTAAAGTATATGGTTGTCTAACCACTATGCTATAAACCTGAAACCAATGCAAAATAATATTGGAAGGTAATCCTATCTAATAAAAGAGCAATATGAAAATTAACCATCACTCCACTACACCCACAAGCCACGCCCACAAGACAATCAGGAGCAAGTATGCAAATTAACTTCAACCAAGATGGCTGTGGACACAGAGCAAGCAGGAGGAAGGCTTGGGTTTCCCTGGCAATGGAGGAAGCCAAACTTTCCACACACCCTGGTGGGCCCAGGCCTCCACTCAAGGCTACAAAGTTTCGATTATAAAAGATATATAAATCCCAAAAAAAATGGCATTAGCCATGGAGCTGGAGAGAGCAGGAAGCTTGAGTTGCCCCCGTCAATGGAGGATGTCAAGCTTTGGCAGCCCTGGCCTGCCTTAGACTCCACTCAAGGCTACAATGTTTTAATTATAGAAGATAAATAAATCCCAGATACCAGGGCCTCTGCTTGGGTTGCTGGGAGGCATGGCTGGCCTGCAAACCACCACAGACCCCTCACCCAGGCTACCCCACACCCTAAGGGAACCCCCACCCTAATCTGGGACACCCTTCAGGGCAAATCAACCACCCCCCACTTGTGCATCAGGCCTCTATCCTATGTAATAAAAGAGTAATATGCAAATTGACTGTCACTCCAACATACAAGATAGCTGTACCCATGTAGTCAAAGATGACTACCCCCATGTGGACACAAGATGGCCACCACAAGATGGCCAGCAGAAGAGGGCAGTTGGTAGGGATCAGGCCTGCAAGGGACAGATGTTGGGGGTGACTGGGCCTGCAGGGAAGGGCAGTTGGGGGGACCAGGCCTGTAGGGGAAGGCAGTTAGGCGCAAACAGGCTGGCAGGGGAGTAGTTATGCATCAATCAAGCTGGTAGGGAGTGTTTAGGGGTTGATCAGGAAGGCAGACAGGTGAATAGTTGGGAAGCAGCAGTCCTGGATTGTGAGAAGTATGTCTGACTGCCTGGTAGGATCAGGCTTAAATGGTCAGTCAGACATCCCTCGAGGGGTCCCAGATCGGAGAGGGTGCAGGCTGGGCTGAGGGACAAGCCCCCGCCCCCATGCACAAATTTTGTGCACTGGGCTTCTAGTTGAAAATAAAAGAGTATGGACTTGGGAGGCAAGGGGGCCTGAATTAAAATTATGCCTCTCATTAGTTGTGTGTCTTGATTTAAGTTAAGCTAACTAAGTCTCAATTTGTTCCTTTATAAAATCATGATGACAACCAGATTTTTCTCACAGACTTGCTGTGAGGAATAATTGAACTAGAGTTCATCAAACAATTCACACAATAAATGATCAAAAAATAAATGTTAATACATTGTTATTATGTAGAGGCTCATCTAAGGCTATCATCTTTGTGACTGTCCACTCAACACCTGTTTTTGGGTGACCTACACTTATTTCACATGTATGCCCCAGGCCAGTTCATCCTCCATGTAATCATAACAAAAATTGTTGAAAGCTTAATCTGTATCCGGTGCACCATATATTTCTTTTTTAATCCTGCAAGTTAGGGGTTATATTTCACTTTTACAGATAGGGCCATCAAAGCTCATAAAGGTTAAGCAACCTACCAAACGTTTCACAGCTGGTGTGAGACCAGACTGTGAAGCTAGGGCCATCTGATCCAAATCCCACTCTTGGCTAAACCACCTTGCCCTTGCCAGAGAGTAGCCTGCAAACTACAGGAAATCTGATTCTTCTGTCTTGGTCCCCTAGCCCCATGACCAGGAATTCCTCTCCTATTCCACCTTGTGGGAATCTTTCCCATCTTGTCCATGCTTTCCATTCCTCTGACTACCCTGGTTCAGGACTGCTTTTCCATCTGTTGGACATCTGAATGCCACTTCTGCTACTCAAATTCCTTTCTAGTTCACCCTCCCCCCCCACACACACACACATTAAAACAATACTGTCCGGTTACCCACCCCCAAAGACAGTGCTCATCATGTCTTCTGTGCAGAAGCCCTTCAATGACTCCCCCATTTTGCAGAAGAGCAATTATCCTAGTCAGCTCAATAATAATGGTTCACTTCCTTTATAAATGTGCAATTTAGCTCTTTGGTTCTCACTACTTCTCTTTGCACACTCAGCACAATGCACAATCCATGCAGGCAGAACGTGTGCCCCTTGTTCATTTCTGCATCCTCAACACCTAGAATAACGTCCTGTTTATAGTAGGTGTTCTTTAATATTTGTAGGTTGAATGAATGAATGAATAAAAACAATATTCCCAGCCCAAATCAGGGTACTGTGTATGCAACTATGTTTTGCTGAAGGGCCTGTTGGCTGTTGAAAGACATGAAATGTGCTTTCATTTTTTGAAGCTGCAGGTGTACTTTTGAAATATGAAGAAAAGTCAAAACAGGATTTTAAAATATTTGATGTATTTTAGAAGGTAATATTTATCAATTTAATGCTTTTAATGTTTATTAAACACAATGTAACATAATAGGGCTATTCAAAGATAATTACAGGAGTTATAAAAAAATTCATTCCTAGTCGCTATGGACAGTGTGACCCAGTATCGAACACCCATTTGAACTAGAATGACAAAGATCCTTGTTATTCTTATCAGTGTATGTATCCCTGAGACAAGCCTAAGCTCTTCTTCGGCCCCTGCTGACTGTGTGCATGCCTTGAACTAATGCCCCGATGCTCCACCTCATGCCCTCAGGCCCTGTCTTCATGCATTCCTCTCCTTCCCTTCCATCTGTACATCTTCATTTCCAACCCCTCCCACCCTGGTCTAGGCCTCCCTTCTCAAAAGATATCTATTACTTTCCCACAGCATCTAATGGTAGTGCCTATATATTTAGGATTTATCAGTTTATTCCATGCATATTAGATATATATCTTCTGACTAGGCTTCTGAGAGCAGGGCCAATAATCTATTTCTGGTTTATTTTGGTAACCACCCTTTGCCTACCGCTTTGTATCATGTCATGCTCACAGATGTTCTCTCTCAGAGGTGAATTGTGTCAGAGGGTTATCAGAATAAAGGCAGCACAGTATGAAAAGCAACGTATCGATTATAGTCTATTAATTAAATGTGGTCTCTGGAGCCATACTGCTTGGATTCACATACCAGCTCTGTCTCTTAAATGGTACAACTTTGGACATCAGATGATATTTTTCCCTACTTCATAGTGTGTTTTTTTGGTAAAGATTTTAAAAAAGCTAATGTATAATGGAGATTTTCAGTGTGGTAGATTGCAATATTATTTTAAATATTTTGTTGCCTTTCATATACTAGTATATTCCCACTGTCACATGACTTGCTGTGCTCCTTTCATTGGCATCAGGCTTGGCCATATGATTTGCTTTATCCTGTGGAATTTGAGTAGAAATAGTAATGGAAGTGAGCAGAGGCCTTCAGGGCCATTGTGCCCTTTTCCTCCTGCTTCAAGATTGATATATCTCAAATAGGGCTTTCATGCCAGATCCTGCAACAAAGAAGCCATGTGGACCGGAGCCTCAGCCATCATACAACACAGGAGAAATAACTCTCTGTGGTAAGCGACTGAGCCTTTGGAGGTTGTTGCTGGGACCTAACCTGGTGAGGCTGACTCATTAGTCTAATGAGAGAAATACTCCATCCATGGAAAGCACTAGAACAGTGCCTGTAACATAAGTAAGAAGCAATAGTGATTATCATTGCCAATGTGTCTTGACTCTTGATATGACTTCCTCATTTGCACTTGTTTGTCTTAAAAGTCTCATCTGCACCTGTCAATGCATTTTGTAGAAACAATTACTTGGGTAAGAGTTGGAAGGTGTGGGTTCCAATCCTAACTTGCTTTTTCTAGTGCTTTGTTTCCTCATAGATAATCATCAAGGCTCTTTCCAACTCAAAGAAGTTTCAAAGTCTCCGGGCTAACAGCTGCCAGAATCTTACACATGAGTAAACAAGTGTTGGCTCTATCAGTGACAAGGCTGGGTGATTGGGGGACCTACTTTTCCTTTCATAGGATTTATGTTAGGCTTTGGCCATTGTTTTCATGGCAATGGCATTCATATAAGCTCCTGAGGTATAGCACTGCTTTTTGTTCTTTGTATTTTTTCTAAAATTAAGTTAGGTTGCAAAACCCTTGGCCAGAGAAAAATGTGATTTCCTAAAGAAGGTGTGATAAAAAAAATATATATTTGGCCAAAACCGGTTTGGCTCTGTGGATAGAGAGTTGGTCTGCAGAGTGAAAGGTCCCAGGTTCGATTCCAGTCAAGGGCATGTACCTTGGTTTTGGGCACATCCCAGTAGGGGGCGTGAAAGAGGCAGCTGATCAATGTCTCTCTCATCGATGTTTCTAGCTTTCTGTCCCTCTCCCTTCCTCTCTGAAAAAAATCAATAAAAATATATTTAAAAAAATATTGGTCTAATCAAATATGTGTTTAACTTGAAGTATGTAAAAATTAAAAGGAGGGTACATTCAGAAAAGAAAGCTAGGCTGTCATGATGGGCAGAGCTGTGGCCTAAAAATTAAAGCTTGGGTTCCAGCCTGCTTCCTGCCATTTGTCAGCCAGGCAACCTTGGGCAACCACTCATTTCTCTGGGTTTCAATTTCCCTATAAGTAACAATAAAGGATTTCCAATTCCTGCCTAGCACTAATGTTTTATCACTATGACTCCATCAAAATTAATTGACAAGATTGTTTCTTTTATAAGCTTTTAGCAGCAGTTCTCTTAATTTGTAGAGATGGGCAAATACATAACTAAAGAAATGAAATGCTTACAGGGGAAGCCCAGCCCACATAAATCTTCTGGGTTGCTAATAAATTTTGATCCTAAAGGAGAAATAAAAGAGAGAACCTGATTTATAATCATTTAACAAAACAAGCACTATTTGGTTTGCCAGAAGAACAGGTGGCCTACGATCATTTTCTGCCCACTTGTGGGAGATTTATCTGCTCCAACTAAGGAAAGCTCATCTCTGCCACATTCCTCCCAGTTCTATTGAAATGTATCCAGATCCTCAAAGTCTCAGCCAAGGTCTGTCAGTAGAGTGTGGGTACCAAAGCTGGTCCATGGATTGATGTATTATTGGTTTCAAAAACCAACCCCTTCCTATCGCTTGGCATGGCAGGTGGCTACTGTTCTTGTGCTGCTGGCTTTGGCAGAGTTGACACATAGTCTATCTTCCATATCCCCTTTCCCTGGATTGCCACCACCATCCTTCTGCAGCCCTGCCCATTCTGCTCTAGGGCAGAGACAACTTCAGATTGGCTATGGTAAATAGACTAAGTAAGGCCATATGCTCTTAGGTAAGTTCCTAGGATACCTCCTTAAAATCATATTGTCCTTCCCACATACTCTATGATTACCAAAACTTGTGAAAGCCCCCCCGCCCCCCCCAGCCACAGAAGAGTACTCTAGAAGAGAAGATCATGAAGGTACCCTATTGTGGAGCATAGTTTGTTCACAGCCTCCAGCTGCTGTGCTTTGCATCTGCTGCAGCATTCACTCCAGTCCACACTTCCCTGGGGCTATTCCCAGCCAATAACTGAGCACTCTGGGTGGACCAGAGCAGGGCCATTCCAGTCTCAAGGGGAATTCCTCAAATGGGCACAAGGCTTGGGGACTCTCCATTAGGAAGGCCAAAACTTTCTTAGAACTGTCCTGTGGTCTGAAAATCTTCCTACTCAACCCTTCCTTCCCTCTTCCCTTTTATAGGCCTCAGGCTTGCATCCTGGGCTGAAGGCTCTCTCTACCTATTCCTGCTCCTTTCCCCTTCCTCCCTTATCCTTCACAGACACCTCCCTCAGTAGAACCCTTGCACATTTGATTCTATTTGACATCTGCTTCTAGGACAAACAGAACATGACACTTTCAAAAGTTTGTGTGATTGGTACATTGCATTAAGGTTCTCCAGACAAACAGAACCAATAAGAAATCATATGTATATTAGCTAGATATCATATATAGAGATACTACATGTTATATATAATTATATATTATAACATTAATGTTATTTATCTATATTACATAGGCTTATATATAATATACAACATATAACATATAATATAAATAAGACATTTATAATTCCCTCTTGCTTCATAGTAACATGTGCATACGTTATTAGTAGGAACTTGCTCAAGTCTGAGAAGTCCCAAGATCTAAAGTTGGCAAGCTAGAGACTCAGGAAGCCAATGTACAGTTCCAATCAAAGGCCTAAGAGCTAATGGTGAAGCTCCAGTCTGAGCTGGCAAACCTGAGATCCAAGAAGAGCTGATGTTTAGGTCTAAGTCTGAGGGATGGAGAAGACCAATGTCAAAGCAGTTAGGCAGAAGAAGTTCCCTCTTACTTCTGGGGGTTGGGAGGCTGCTATGGCGGCAGTGGTGGTGGTGGTAATCAACCTTTTTGTTTTATTCAGGCCTATGATTGATTAGGTGAGGCCCACCCACATTAGGGGGCACAATGTACTTTATTTGGTCTACTGATTCAAATGTTAATTTCATCTAGAAATACCCTCACAGGTATTGATATTTAACCAAATATCTGTGTCCATGGCCCAGGCTAGTTGACAAATAAAATTAACCATCACACCTAGGAGTACAACAGCTAACAAGTAAAATCACTTTTGCTGAAGTCGTGAATACAAGTCTAGTTCTCCTAGTATGAGTTGCATTTATGTTTATACCTGTCTCTCTAAAAAAAAAAATCTATGAATGCTTTCAAGGTCAAAACCAGGTCTTATTTATTGTTAGATCCTAATGATATAGTGGAAATTCAATTTCTTATATTTATTGAGTTCCTACAATGTGCCATGCACAAGGTGCTAGGTGTATAGCAGTGAACATAACAGACCACATTCTGTGTTCAGAGAGCTTACATGTAGGTGGTAGAGAGAAATAATATATACAAAATGGAATACATAACATAATGTGGCAGTGATAAGTATAAAAAGAAAAGATTAAAGCAGGTAAGGGGATAGGGAGGGATAGAGAAGCATCATTTTACATGGGTGCTCAGAAGTGACTTGGATGGATAGTGGAATGAAGGAAAGACTATGAATGAAGGTATCAGGAAGGTTGTAGAGGTGAGTTGGGGCAAACAGCGATTGAAGGAAGAGCTCCCCTTCAGCCAGGAAATCAGCTCAACTCAACTGTTATTTCCCCCAGATCTGGCCCATATAGTGTTCCTATTGCCATTTTTACAACTTTCCTCACAGATGGGGACAGAATGCCTTTTCTTTAAAAAAAAAATATTTTTTATTGATTTTAGAGAGAAAGGGAGAGGGAGAGAGAGAGATAGAAACATCAGTGATGAGAGAGAATCATTGATTGGTTGCCTCTGGCATGCCCAACTCTGGGGATCGAGACCACAACCCCGGTTTTTATCCTGACCGGGAATCATACCGTGATCTCCTGGTTCATAGGTTAACACTCAACTACTGAGCCATGCCAGCCAGACTGTAGTAGTTTTTCATGTCAACTTTACTAATTGCACTGACCTGCCCAGCATGAGGGCTTGGGGTCAGTTTCCACTTCTGAGGAGACTGCTCTGAAAATGCTGCTTCAGAAACACCTCAGTAAATGAAGAGATCTGGCAAAGAATTCCTAGTTTACAGGCAGGTAATTAAGGGAGACTTGCAAAGCCTAGGGGAGAAATCAAAGATCATGTATGTACAGTTTGCACTAAACCACTTTTATTGCAATTTGAGCTCTGTACAGCTGTGCAACAATTGAGCGGTGAGTATAACGTGGCCAATGAAAAAATAAAAACCATGTGGGTACCCATTTTCTAGTAGCCTATAAGAGTCACACATAGGTTACTTTTTACAACTTGTCTTGAAGAATTAAAAAAAACACACACACAAAATAGGTAATATATTGTAGTTCTAGGAAGGAAATGATGTAGCAATGAGAAAAGAAAATTCCCTTTTCCTCTCCCACCTCTCTTACTCAACTCCTTACTGTAGACAGGGATGTGGAAAGAGGAATGAGATCTGGTATGGAGTCATCTGAATCTTCAGAATGCCTTGTGGAGGAGTCTGGGCTTTGAAACCAAGCAAGCCTGGAAATGCAATTTAGTTTTGCCAATTAAGAGCTGTGAGATCTTAGCAAGTTAGTCTCTCGGAGCTCCACTTTCCTTTTCTGTAAAACACCTACTTGATTGAGTTGTGATGACCATAAGAGAGAGGGTAAATGGGTGTTTATTGAATGATGGTTCATCTTCTTGGAAAGGAAATTACTTAAGGAACTCAAACAAGCATATATCATAGTTTCTCTCTTGTTATGACTAACAGAGATTATGATATCAAAAAGTTCTTTGTTATGAGCAGTTACCACAAAAGCAACATCTTTGATAAACCTATAGTAGAATTTGATTTGTGTTTTGTGGATAACTGTGGCAAACTAGAGAGCCAATGCCTATTTGAAGGGGGACAGTTGCTACTTAGCTCCTACCTAGGAGTAGTGCATACCCAATGTTGACAGATTTTTTAAAAAACCCAAATTCATTTCTATGTAAATTTCCAATTCACACAAAATGACTCCTAAGTCAATTAATAAAAAACATATAGAGTTCTGGCTGGATGGCTCAGTTGGTTGGAGCATCATCCCATATATCAAAAGGCTGTGTATTTGATCCCTGGTTGGAGCGCGCACAGGGGGCAACCAACTGATGTTTCTCTCTCACACACACTCTCCCCCTCTCTCTAAAAAGTCAATGAAAACATATCCTCCGGTGAGGATTTAAAAACAAATAAACATATAGACCACAAAAAAGCATGTCTGCAGGCTGGATGTGGCCTATGGGCTGCCAAGTTAGCAACTTCTAGAAGAGGAACATTCCATAATTGTATTCTCAGTCCTTGTATAGTAAAATACTTTAGTTTTATTTCAAATAATCCCACACAGAGCAAAGAGTTCAATGTACAAATAAATCTCTTCCCACACATTTCTGTATCTAAGACATCAAGGGCCAAAAATAACCCAAAAAAGATTATAAAAGAGTTTGCTGTTATTTATTCCTCAGGATTCAGCTGAATGCTGGTGGGCCGATGGATGGTTCAATAGCTGGGCATTGATGGATAAGCTGATGCTTGCCAGTAAAGCTACTTACTATCTAGCAATGTGCTTATAAAATAGGATGGCTTCCCACACTTCCATGGTATCATGGTCTATAAAATTGTGCCTTCAGATTTTTAAAACAAAGAGGCCAGATAATGCTTAGAAGAAATTGTTTTGTTTTTTAAAGACTCTCTATTGACTCCTGATGAATTTCACAATGATAAAGAATGCTCCAGAGAATGGCTACCTGGACACTCTCAGTGGCTGAAAAGCATTAAGTCACCAGTATTTTAATTAACTTGTTCCACTCTATTTCTGACTTACAGCAGAGGGGAAAAAAGAATTATGTTTCAATAGCAAAAGTCACAGTAAATGTTAAGCCCCATTTTTGATTGACATTCTCCTATATATTCACACAGCCTATAACTAGCAACTATAAATTTGGAGCATTTGTAAAACCCAGCAGGATTCTCGTGCATATAACAATCCAAGTATCTGTGCATCATTTCCTCACAGAAACCATCTCCTGTGAGAAAAGTACTGTCACATCCATTTTGATGGGTCACAGGAACATAAGGATGGAATTATCTCAGTTAGGATATGACTGTAATAACAAAGAGAAAGAAGTCTTGAGCCAGAAGAATTACAGGGCATCTTTAAGGAACATGCACAGTTCCCTTAGCTACTCTTACAGGGATTGGTTCAGAATTGGGGGGATGTGAATTATCGATACATACTTCTTCCTGAGGTATCTGTGTTCTGCAGATATGTCTTCACCAAATCATTGCTCAAACTATAACTATCCAAATAGTATTGGGTAAGTCTTTGATCTGAGGTCCAACCAATTCACTTGCTAAACTGACAACCTTAGTGGCATGCAATACAAGTTAATTCAATATTTCTCTGCTTCTGTTTCCATGTTTTCAATAATGAATTGAAAAATATTCTATAAAGAAAATGTAGCCTGAAAAAGTTCATGTTCCTATTTATTCTATGCTATACAGGGTTTCTTTTTCTCTTCAAATATTAGGTTAGGAAATAGCAATAAGGATCTATAAAAAGGGACAAAAATAATTCTACCAATATCATGTTTCAAGGACATACTATAAAAAAATTTGAAGTATTCTCTTTTATTACTGATAAAAGGCTATGTTTGAAATTACAAAATTTAGAAACTAAGACACAATCAAAGGATATTTTTGGTAAAGAATATTGAGATATTTGGGAGGCAGGCACTAAAATAAAATAGCATTACTATAAAGAAGAATTTCTAGTTGAAAAATTAATCTTTAATTTCTTCTCTTGTTTCACATACTGTCTTTTTTCATGACTCCATCTCTAATACTATATTGACTCCAATAATAAAAATATTTTGCCTCATAAATCTACTCATTTGAATGCTGAGTATATTTTAATTATGATATTGAATACACCCTAGTTTGGGAAAGATAAGTCAAATTCAAGTAAGTGTAAACCAGTCTCTTTGCCACCATGCCCTCTAGAATTATGATGTTCCCTCAGATTGTTCCTAATCTCAGTTGGGTCATCATCGCAGTTGACTCCAATGGCAGAACTCCAAGGGAAGCTGCTATGCTGGGTTCGGCACTTAATGACACTGGAGTTGTGCTTTCTCTTGAGAGAATACCCCATTATGGAAAAGGAACCCTCAGAGTTGGACCTAAGGGGGTGGCCATTCATTGCTTTGCAAGGTCAGTGGGTATTTGATTGGCCATTAGGGTAGAAGACAAGACACAGACTCTAATTGGGGTGGCGGTAACGTCTCAGTGCAGACTGTTGCATTCTGCTCAAATTCCTGCTGTCATTTTGATTAGAATCCACGGTCTTCTTTCTCACCAATTTCCTCAAAAGAATAGTGTTGCTATGACCTGCCAAGCATGTAGTAGGTTTCCTTAATAAAGACAGATACATCACACAGCAGTGGGTTAAGTGATACGGCTAACAGTTAATTCTTGCTTCATTAAGCCAAACCAAATAATTCTCATTTAAATGAACAAAGCCATCCTGCTTCCCAGTAAATATTTGGTATCAGAGCGGCAATGAAAGCTCACGCTATGTAAACCTTACTTCTCCTTGTGGCTCCTAGGACATTTCCGCTAGTACCTGATTGAGAATGGCAAACATTCAAAACAAAATGACGCTTGTCCAAATAAATGGGAAAATAAGCTTTTTGAAATCTCTTCCTAGAGTTTGGAGGGTATGTGTGTGTGTGTTTATTTTAAAGTGTATATTCACTCTCTTGTTTAATCATGAAAATGTTGTAATCCTCTATGGGCTTCTCAGCTGTTAGTATAAATCAGACAGTTCTACTGAATAAGCTCAGCAAACCATCCTGTAGAAAGTGCCTGAGCTTCCCAGGCTAAGTGCATATGCATATAAATCATTATCACGTTGGGATTGATTAGAAAGAGGCAGGTAGTTTGCAGTCTTGGCAATGTGTGTCTGCCTGGGGCAACTGATTAGCTATTTCAAATTGATAACTTAAAATTAAAAGAAGCCTGGGGTCAGAATCAAGGGAAATGGGTTTTCTAAGTAAGGAAAGCATCAACCTCCAAAAAGCCCCTTCCCTCCCTCTCAATCCTTTCCCTTCCTCTTCTTATCCAGCCTCAGAATGATATCTGTCAGCCAGAGGACTTCCAGGAGTCTGACTTATCATGTGGTTTCCCAGATCTCACTGGAAGGAAAGGCGGAGGGAACCCCTGGAGGCCGAGATGTCAATAAAATGTATTTTTCTGTAGTCATATCACAGAGGGGCTTGAAAGCTTCTCAGAGAGAGTTGCCCTTCTGTGAGGCAGGCTGTACACCCACATACCATCCTGCCTGGAGACACAGTTTGCCTCCCTCCAGCACACCCACTACAGGGCATGGAGTCTCCCATTCCCTGAGAAACTAAAGAGAAAGAAAAAAGCCCAACAGAGAAAAAAAGAGATAACACGTACTCTGTTTCCAGGGTAGGTAAGGGGCCCAAGGACAGGCAGAGTGGGTAATGTGGTTGAGGTTTAAAAATGGAAAGAGGATCTGGGTTTCAGGAAAAAAAAAAAATTTGTTGCTGTGGCCATTTTGCTTCCCTGGCATAGTGGACCTGGGTTTTACTGTGGAAAGCACTAGAAATTAAACTACTTTTTAGTTTGTCTTTTAAAGTTAAATGAGAGAGAGGGGGAGAGGGAGGGAGGGAGGGAGGGAGGGAGGGAAGGAGGGAGGGAGGAAGGAAGGAAGGAAGGAAGGAAGGAAGGAAGGAAGGAAGGAAGGAAGGAAGGAAGGGAGGAGGGAGGAAGAAAAAGACTGGGTCTTGAAAAGACCTGGCAGCAGAAACTATAACTTAATCTTCTTGCTGTCTCTCTAAGAAATTGGGGAATGTGAAGTTGGTCTAAATTTGGGATTCTAGTTAGTTAACTAAGATGGGCATGGCGTTGTTTCTCTAATAATTAACTTCATTTCCCTAGCGATTCATGGTTGTTTCCATATTCCATTTGATAAAGAAAAGCTGTCCCCTATGTAATTTTAGTTTTATTTTAAAAGAAAGGTAAAATACTTTTTTATAGGCAAAAATAAATGTTTTAAATTAACTTACCCATTAAGCATGCATACTAACATTTTAGTCTCCATCTTGTTCCCACAGTTAACTACCAGTACAATACTGAATGGGAAAAAAAAAAAAAAGAACAAAAACCTTTGACTTCAAGCAGATGTGTTTTCAAATTCCAGTGCTGCCACATGCTAGCTGTATGAGGTTGGGTAAGTCACTAAATATTTGTGAACATCTATTGCCTCATCTCTAAATGATAAAGCTGCTAATATGTATGTGGCAGCATTTTGTGAAGATTACACTAGATAACAAAGAATGAGCACCTATCATGGCAGATATTATGTACTCATTCTATTCATTTCCTTCCTCTGAATTTGAAATGCTCTCTGGAAGTTCCATTTAACCGGCATCCTTAGATCACTTATGCAGTCCACTAGCTCTGTGGTAGGCATTGTGAGAAATGATAAAGAAGTGGCAACTTCAAACTGTCTCAGAAAAACATTCCTTCTGTTTGAGGAGACAAAGTACCTAAATAAAATGCAACTGGGGAGCAATTAGGGCACATAGAGACAAGTATTAGATGTTATGATATAAACAACAGGTGCCAAGAAAGATTGTGGGAAAGGCATGCGTTGTTTTTAAGCTTTTATGACATATAAAACTTTAATTGGCATAAACAAGCCACTTTAAATACAAACACACCTGGGGGATTTTTTTTTTTTAAATGGAAAGAATATGGTTTAAAATTTGAGGGTAGAAATGAACAGAGCACATGTTTTCCTGATGCTGACCGACCTGGGAAAAGTGGTTCAAAAAGAGAAAATTGGAACCAGTTGATAAAGAGCCTTGAAAATTATCCTGACAGAGTCTGATCTATGAGGTCATCAGAAATAATGGGATCAGGGTCCTGCTCTTCAGGATGAACAGGGACAGTGAAGCCCCAGGAACTCTGCTGGAGTCATGGGAGTGGAGGTAAAGGTGTTGTTTGTGCTTCTCAAGTGCTGTCTTCTAAAGTGTTCGTTCTAAGCCATAGGCTTAGTGGGTCTAGAAACTTGTTTTCAGCAACTTACCTATATGTGACTTGATCCCTATTAACTACTTCCAGGAGAGCTGTGGTAAAAAAGCCAGTTTGATCATTTGGAAAGCTGTAGATAATTATTAAGAAGAATGGGGTATATACATGTCAAGTGATTTAGCCTAATTAGTTCCTCTCTAATAGGAAAGGGTCAGCATTCTGGAAAATTAAATCAATATTGGTCATTCATTCATCAATTTATTAAATATTTACTAAGCATAAACTTAGGCAAGAAGCAGCATGGAAACACTAGGACCTGCAAGTGGTAGTGATGTTAGAGGGTGCCAGGAGATGGCAAGGGCAGAAGGCAGGAACCAGGACGCAGAGGGCCGTGTACTTTTTGTGTAAAGGCTAGGACTTGATTCTCTGTATAGTCACTAGCCATTGAAATGCTTCAACAATTAAGTATGTCATTAGTTAATTTCATATAATATTGATAAATAGTATTTTTCCTACTACAGAGTACATGTGTTTGCACAAATAATACTTCTGGATTGAAACAACAGTAGATAGAACAATATATGAAAATCAGCTATGGCAACCTCTTGGAAGCTAACTTTCAATAATAAAAATTAACCACTGGCTGAAGAATTGCTATTATCCATAGGAGTTATTTGTAAAAACAAAGAAATTTGGATCCTTATTATGTGTTCAAATCAAGGAATAAATTAATTCCAAAGTAGATTTTTTAAAAAAGAACAGATGAAATAAAACCAATATTTTTCAAAAATCACTATCATAAATTGGATAGGTTTGTCTATTAGGGTAGCTCTAAAATTTATAGATCCCAAATTAATCCTCATTACAGCTTTTTTATTTAATTTTTGATAGCTAACATATTTTCATGTTTCAAAATGAAAACAATATGAATATAATTTATAGAGAAGCAATGTTTCCACTCCTGTTTCTGTCTACCCCATAGTCACTCTTTAGCCCTTATCATTTTTACCATTTTTATTAATTCCTCCTTTACTCTTCCAATCAGTCTTGATGTGTAACCCAAATAAACTTTGGCAAATATGAAATATAGTTTAAAAAAGGAGGAAGGAGATAAACCAACCTTAATTGGGCAATCACTACTTGCCAGAGACTGACAGGTGTTTTTTCATAAGTTAGGTCACAGATTCCTTGTAACAACTCTGTAAAATTGGTCTTTTATTTTTTACTTTAAATAATTTGTTATTTTTCAATTACAGCTGAAATAATATTACATTATTAATATAATAATACAACCCAGTGATTAGGCACTATATAACTTACAAAGTGATCATCTCAATAAACATAGTACACATGTGACACCATACATAGTTGTTATAATATTATTGACTCTATTTCCTATGCTGTACTTTATAACCCCATGACTATTCTGTAACTACCAATTTGTATTTCTTAAATCCTTCACCTTTTCCACACACTCCACCCCGCAACTTTCCTCCCATCTGGCAATAGTCAAAATATTCTCTGTGTCTATGCATCTGTTTCTGTTCTACTTGTTTATTTATTTTGTTATTTTTAGATTCTTCATATAAGTGAAATCATATGGCATTATTCTTTCTCTTGTGACTTATTTTACTCAGCACAATACCATCGCGGTCCATCAATGTTGTTGCAAATGGCAAGATTTTATTCTTTTTTATAATGGAGTCATATTCCATCGTACATATATATGTATCACTTATTCTTAACCCATTCATCTACTGATAGACACATAGATTCTTCCATATATTGGCTATCCTATTTAATAAAGAGGTAATATGCAAATTGACCATCATATCCCACATAAGATGGCCATCTTATGTGGTCACAAGATGGCCACCATAAGATGGCCAGCAGGGGAGAACAGTTGTGGGCAATTAGGCCAATAGGGAGGCTAGTTAGGGATGACCAGGCCAGCAGGGG
Organism: Lasiurus borealis; assembly: GCA_004026805.1. Classification (NCBI taxonomy): domain Eukaryota; kingdom Metazoa; phylum Chordata; class Mammalia; order Chiroptera; family Vespertilionidae; genus Lasiurus; species Lasiurus borealis. The sequence goes on from PVJN01011907.1 coordinate 33,664, forward strand.
AGAGTAGTTGGGGGGTGATCGGGCTGTCAGAGGAGGCCAGGTGGGGCAATTGGGCCAACAGGAGAGCAGTTAGGTGTAGATCAGGCTGGCAGACAAAAGCGGTTAGGGGCAATCAGGCAGGCAGGCAGGCAGGCAGGCGAGCAGTTGGGAGCCAGCAGTCCTGGATTGTGAGAGGGATGTCCCACAGGGATTGGGTCTAAATCAGCAGTTGGACATCCCCTGAGGGGTCCCAGATTGGAGAGGGTGCAGGCTGGGCTGAAAGACACTCCCCACCCCCCAGTGCAAGAATTTCATGCTGCAATGAACATACACCGGCCAGATTATTATGATCTCTGAAAGCATAATAATCTGGCCATTCAGTACATATACAGAGAGGCCCAGTGTATGAATTCATGCATGGGTGGGGTCCAGTCAGCCTGGCCAGGGGGAGGGGACATGGGCAGTTGGCCAACCTGACTGATGATTAAACTCCTGGTCAATGGGACAATTTGCATATTAGCCTTTTATTATATAGGATATACACTGAGTGGCCAGATTATTATGCGTTCAGAGGTCATAATAATCTGGCCACTCAGTGTATATGTCTTGTCAATTTACTGTTTTGAGTTTTTTCAGATAAATACTCAGAACTGGAATTGCTGGATCCTTCTTTGTCTCTTGTTACATACCTTTGTTTTAAAGTCTATTTTGTCTGGTATAAGTATTGCTACCCCAGCTTTTATTTGTTTGTTTTCGTTTTTGTGAAATATCTTTTTCCATCCCTTTATTTACAGTTTGTATCTTTTAGTCTGAAGTGACTCTCTAGTAGATAGCTTATATAAGAATCTTGCTTTGTTATCTATTCAGACTCCAGATGTCTTTTGATTTAACCTATTTTAATTTAAAGTAATTATTGATAGATATGTATTTATTGATATTTTATTATTCATATTTTTGTTCTTAAAAAAGACCCTTTAACATTTCTTCTAATATTGGTTTGGTGATAATGAACTCCTTCAGCTTTTTCTAGTCTGGGAAACTCTTTATCTGTTCTTCAATTCTAAAAGAGCTTTGCTGAGTACATTAATCTTGGTTGTAGATCACTTTGAATATTTCTTGCCATCCCTTATGGCCTGCAAAGTTTCTGTTAAGAAATCAACTGACAGTCTTATAGGAGCTCCTTTATAGATAACTAACTGATTTTCTCTCGCTGTTTTTAAGATTTTCTCTTTGTCTTTAACCTTTGGCATTATAATATGTCTTTGTGTAGGCATCTTTGAGTTCATATTGTTTGGGACTCTCTGTGTTTTGTTTTGTTTTTAACTTATATATCTATTTCTATCACCAGTTAAAAGAACTTTTGCAGCATTTTTTTCATATAGGTTTTCAATTCCTTGCTCTCTCTCTTCTTCTTCCACTATCCTGGCCATGCAAATATTGGTATGCTTAAGTTGTTCCAGAGCCTCCTTACACTATCCTCATTTTCAAAATTCTTTTTTCTTTTTGCTATTCTGATTGGATGTTTTATGTTTCATTATCTTACATGCTTCTGATTTGATCCTCTGCTTCATGTACCCCACAGATGGATCCCTGTAAAGTATTCTTCATTTTAGTTAAAATACTAGTCATTTTTTTTTGTTTCCTGACTCTTTGTTGAAGTTCTCACTAAGTTCACTTACTCTTCCCCTAAGCATTGAGCATCCTTATAACCAGTTTCAAACTCTGCATCTAGTAGATTGCTTTCTCCATTTTGTTTAGTCCTTTTTCTAGAGTCCTGTCTGCTCTTTAATTTGGAACATATTTGTCTCCTCATTTTGAAGGTTCTCTGTGTTTGTTTCTATGTATTATATAGTGCTGTTATGTCTCCTGGGTTCGGTAGAGTGGTCTTATAGAGTAGGTATTCTGTACAGTTCAGTGGTACAGCTTTCCCATTCACCCAAGGTGGGCACTCTAGTTGTATCCCATGTGTGGGTACATTGGAACCTCAACGGGAGAGATTTACCCTCATATTGATTGGCTGCAAGGACTGGCTTTGACCACCACAGAGGATCAACTGTTCAGGGGTCAACCCCATGGAACAGGGCTCTGGTGCCTGCTGAGTCTGGCCCTTGAGTGTGTCACTTACATTGGTGGCTGGATGGTGTTTCAACATGGTCTAAATAAAGTTGGTCTTTTTATCTGCCACAAGACCAGACCTCATGTCAAGTGGGCAGAAAACCCAGTTCTTTGCATTATATTTCTTCTTCACTCTCTAACTGGATTAAACACATCTTTTAATTTTAATTCATTTCCCCACCATTATAACATCTTGAAAATACCTTTCTGGGTGGTTTTGAGGATTAAGCTGAGTTTCCAATGAAGTATGCGGTATATAGTAAGAATTCTATAAATGGAAGTTGTTATTATAATGTCTTAGAAAGAACTTCCTGTTTCAGGCTAAGCTTATTCAAAATGTACTGTGTACCTAATAGAGATGGCCCCATCTTGGATTTAGCCTGCTCTGATGTTGACCACATCCCTAAATGAGTAAAACATTTGTCTATTCCTTATAAAACTCAAAATAAACCTAGGTCTTAGGGGACTAGATCCTCTCTTGAGCAGCCAAATGTAAAGCCTACAAATGAGACTTACCACATTCATTCTACACCAAGGGTTAGCGAACTTCTATAAAGGGCCAGGTAGTAAATATTTTCAACTTTTGTGTCTTCGTTGCAACTACTCAACTCTGCAAGGCATTGCTAAAGCAGCCACATGGATGAGTGTAGCTATTTTTCAATAAAACTTTATTATGGGCACTGATATTTCAGTTTCACGTAACCTGCATGCATGTGTCACAAAATGTGTTCCTTCTTTTAATTTCTTCAACCATTTAAAAATGTAAAATTTGTCCTGGCTGGATTGCTCAATTGGTTGGAGTGTCTTCCCATACACCAGGAGGTCATAGGTTTGATTCCAGGTCAGGGCACATACCCAGGTTGCAGATTCAGTTTCTGGTTGGGGCACGTATAGGAGGTAACTGATCTCTCTCTCTCTCTCTCTCTCTCTCTCTCTCTCTCTCTATCTATCTATCTCTTTCTCCCACATCCCTCCTCCTTGCCCTCCACTCCTCTTTTCTCTCTAAAAGTCAATAGAAGGCAAAGGAAGGAAGGAAGGAAGGAAGGAAGGAAGGAAGGAAGGAAGGAAGGAAGGAAGGAAGGAAGGAAGGAATCTAGAAATTATCCTTAGCTCATGGGCTATACAGAAGCAGGTGGTGGGCTCAATTTGCAATTTTGAAGAAAAAAAAATATTCCAAAAAGAGCTTAAAGAATTACAATTGCAAAGAGATGTGTGGGGAGTAGGAAATAAAAAACAATCTAGGGATGTGAAGGCCTGAGATATTTTTAAGTTTTAAGAAAGCAAAGATGTTGTCTGTCTGATTCACCTTGATGTACTGGCTCAGTGAACATTTGTATAATGAATGAATGGATTTAGGTAGAAGTGGGGAGGAATAAGACTAGAAAGACAGTCTATCAGTCAGGTTTCAGCAGGAAACAGATTTCTTTCCAGATAATGCAAGTGTGGCTTTAATGAAGGAATGACTTAAAGAGGTATGGTTAAAGGTAGAAATAAGAGATGTTGCGAACTTAGAGACTAGCAACAAGAGGTTGATAGTACCTTAAGGCTGAAAGGACAGAAGCTTAGCAGAAAAGATGCAATTATTACCTGAGATAAGCACTAAAGTAGGGATGACATGGGGAAGAAATACACTGACATCTCTCTCCTTTGGCCCTCCATGTTCCTGCAGTGCCTCCCATTGGCTGTACCTAACTGGAAGCCAGAGAGTGACTATGGAAAAGGCTGGAGAACAGATCTGGTAATGGGGGCAAGCAGCATCACCAGCCCATAATGTGAACAGAAACTTAAAGCTGGTTTAAAAAATGTCATGCCTTCACTTCCCTATGCCTTCCTTCACTCCCTACTCTCCAAAGACATATCCCGGCCCATTAATCCCTTGTCAATTGGATTGATAGTCTATTAGCTGCCACTGGAGATTTTGGATGAGGAATTGGCAAACATTACAGCTTATCTATGTTCACATTCCAGCCTTGCCACTCCTTGACTGTAAACAAGGGCTAGTTACTTACAACTCTGTGCCTCAATTTCCTTATCTGTGAAATGACAGAAATTATGGTAGCTATTTTATAAGGTCTTAATGAAGATTATATGAGGTAATCTAAGTACTGTGCTTGAATCAAGTACTATTGTTTTTAAAAAGCCTAACTTGAATATAATGTAAGCAAATTTATCTTATATTGAAGACTTATCTATGTTATATCAAGGTTTTAGTGAATTTGGCAATTACACAGAAAGACTAGAATTTTTTTAAAAAAATATATTTTATTGATTTTTTTTACAGAGAGGAAGGAGAGGGATAGAGAGAAACATTGATGAGAGAGAAATATCGATTCAGCTGCCTCCTGAACACTCCCTACTGGGGATGTGCCTGAAACCAAGGAACATGCACTTTACCGTAATCAAACCTGGGACCCTTCAATCTGCAGACTGACGCTCTATCCACTGGGCCAAATCAGTTAGGGCAAGACTAGAATCTTTTTATGACTTCATGACCAAGCAATTTTACTTTGCTTCTGTCAACCTAGGCTAAGAAGTCTTCCTTAGGCATTGAGTTTTCTGCCTTTAAATAATATTAAAATGTTATAGAGTCTTCAGGTAACACCAGTGAAGACCAGCTACATGGGATACAGAGAACTGCAATTTAGCTACCAATGCATTTCTGCAAATTGCTTCCTTGGCATTTCAGCATTTTATTTAAAAAAACAACTGAAGCAGAAAGAAAACCCAGCAACAACAAGAGGGCTTCATTTTCAAACTCATTAGTTGGCAAGCTAAAAATCTGCTTAGATCAGTTGAGGTTTCAAATGTAAAAATTGGCTTCTGATATGAGAGCAGTAGCTATAGTTCAAAAGTCTGAAGCACATTTTCTTCCCCTCACCCACCCCCTTCCTTATTTTTCTAACAAGAGTTTCACATGCCTTCTTAATAGGTGAGAGGTGTAGCCCATGGAGTGCAGCACACCCCTGTTTATATTGTCATTAAAGTTTAAACAGACATACTCTTTATGGAAAGACTGGATATAATTATGATTTTTCAATCTCTCCTCCCCCATTTCTAACGTTTAACATTGTTGTAAAAGAAACAATATTCTAACTGAGCTTATTATGAATACTTGTGGAAATTTCTAAAATTGTAAATTCGTTTACAATTCTGAGCACCAACTTAACTCACATAGGTTAAATAACAAGAAGATGTAAATATATTTAAATATCACTTTGACTCTTGAGACTTCTAGTTATTTCAATATATAGGTGAGCCTTCATGATGATTCTTAAACATAAATTGCTTATTATTATAATACTAGTGGACCAGAGCACAAAATTCGTACATGAGTGGGGAAGTGTCCCTCAGCCCAGCCTGCACCCTCTCCAATCTGGGACCCATCAGGGGATGTCTGACTGCTGGTTTAGGCCGAATCCTTGTGGGATTGGACCTAAACCAGCAGTCAGACATCCCTCTTCGTATCCAGGACCTCTGGCTCCTAACCACTCACCTTCCTCCTGCCAGATCGCCCCCCTCAGGCTGGACTGATCACCCCCAACTGCCTCCCCTACCATGCTGCTTTTTCCCAACTGTCCCCCCACCCCCCTCGCTGGCCTTATTGCCTCTGACTGCTCCCCTTTCCAGCCTGCTCGCCCCCAACTTCCCCTCTGCCCTGCTGGTCTCATTGCCTCCAACTGCACTCCATGCCAGCCTTTTTGCCCCTAACTGCCCCCCCCTGCCACCCTGCCTGCTCCCAACTGCTCCCCCCACACCAGTCTGCTCGCCCCTAACCACTTCTGCCTTGGCCCCACCACCAAGGCTTTGTCCAGAAGGACATCCAGAAGGTCTCCCCATCTAGTTAACATGTTACCCTTTTACCCTTTTATTAGTATAGATACACATTCGACAAGTAGATAACTTCTTTCCCAGTGAATTAAGTTTTTGAAGTGTACCTTAAAAATGAATCTCTTGGGCTATGTAAGCCCTTAAGCAATGATTTCAAGGACTTCCTGTCATTACTACTAATATTCAAGGCCTACACACTTCAGAATTACATGTTAAAGATTGTATATACAATACAATTACATTTATGTTTTAAAAACCTTACATAGCAAAACCAATTACATAGAAAGATGAAAGGAAATTTACCAAACCCTCAAAGAAAGTTATTTTTGGGAGATAGGAATAAAATAGTTTTAAAAACAGTGCTAGTTCCTTCCTTGGGATTACTGATCTCACTGGGACCATTTCTATACCTTTTTTTTAAGAATACGGTTTCAGACACAATGGGAAAGAGCATGAAGTCTGAGCTGAATCTGGCTTCATCGCTTACTACTGTGTGATCATGCACAAATATGAAAATCTCTGTGCCTGAGTTCAATTATCTGTAGAAAAGGGAAGATAATACTTATCCCATATAGTATTGTGAGATTAACTAAGGGAGTGCAGGCAAAACACTGAGAACAGTAGCAGGAACTCATTTGGGATAAATAAGTGAGACCTGTTATTTTGTTATTTATATTCCAATTTCTTCCAGTAGTTGTGACCTTCTGAGGACAATGATAATCCTGCTTTATTTATCTTCTGTATTCCTAGACCCTACTACCATATCTAGCAAATCAGAAATGCTCAATAAAGATGTGGGAAATATGTGGATGGGTGAATGTGACATGTAGGGCAAAGTGATCTAGAATGTCACTGTTTCATTAGCCATGATCTAGTCAGAATTGTTCTACCCTAATATATGACCTTCCTTTACTTTAGCCATCACTGTTTAGCATCTACTCTGAAGGTGTCTCAAGCGTCTCTGTACTGATCTAGGTGACTAGCAAATGATTTCACTCATGATGACACATGTATAGCCCTACAAAGAGCAATTAAGAGAAGTGTTGCTCTAAGTCTAAAACATATAAGCCTTCCTAGTATTAGAAATTTTAGTCGTCTTTTCAGTTTCTCACATGGATTATAAAGACTTGGTCACATCTACCAGTAAATTGCAAATTCAATAGTATCAAAAGGCATTTAGTCCATGTGTGAAGTCAAGGTTTATAAACCAACGAATACTTCTTCTTGGGGCCACTCTACTCTTCAGCAGCTGTAGCCTAAAGCTATTGGGAAAGGTTATACTTGCCTCAAAACTTTTTGGGAAGACCAGGAATATACATAAATGGCTACCCTACACCTTCATACAGAATGAGTTTGATTATCTGAATTTTCTCTAAACTTCATTGGATTTTTAAGACAGATAGTATTTTATAGAAGTGTAAAATGCTTAAAACCTATTTAGAAGTTCTTGTGATGAAACAAAAATGACCATGTTCAATTAATAGATATTGTACTGCTAATATTTGTCTCTCCTTCCAAAGCTAGTCACTGGGTAGGAAACAATCTCCTTAGTTTTCTTCTGTCCATGTTTCAGTCTTTTCTCTTGACCTCTTGCTTATGCAGAGACCATGTTTAAAAATGTTAAACATACATACACATGCCATACTTATCTCTTCACCAGCTTGAGTAAAGAAGAGATGCATTATTATTATTACCCCTTCTCAGATGAGGTACCTAAGGCACTTAGAAGTGGGAGTGGATGAATCACCACAGGGAAGCATCTTACAGATCTTCAAAGGGTTATACCCTAGCATTCCTAACTGCCCTTTATTAACCCATTATGGGTTATTATTTATTAAATGAAGCCATTAACATACCTAAGGGATGAGGCAGGAGAAAGGGATTGATCAGAATTTGTAAGTACCAAGTAAATAAGGCCTCAATGGGGGGAATTAGGTACAGAAGAGAAGAGGAGTGATTATATCACACTGCCTGGTATTTATAGAACACCTAGTAATTTATAAAGTGCTTTTTACATACAAGAGGAGGGTAAGCAAAGCAATGAAGAAGAGGAAAATGACTCAGTACAAGTAGGGAAGCTCCAGTAACACAGTCTTTACACCTTAAAATCACTTTACTGTGATTTTAAGTTACCTTCAGTTAATAAACTGTACTGGGACTACAAAGAGATTCAGATACCCTTTAATTAACTTTAAATGTAAAATAGATGGTTCAAAATCTGCGGTAAAGTTTTGTGAACTTTGATAACCATTATTCATCCTCTTACAGGACATTCAGTTTTTATAATTCTAAATCTTGGTGCATCAGTGGGTGTTCAAGAGCTTTCATTCATCGGTTCCACAAGGCTCCCCATGTCATAGACAAGGTACATTCAGGCTTCACAGAACTGTAACTAACACAAGGACAAGAATGAGCAGCGTCCCTAAGAAGCCTGTGGTTGACCAGGAAGAAATTCATATTTCTGAGCACTTATCCTGAGGCAGCCTCTGCCTCCATAAGCTGCACCAAGAAACAGAGCAGCATTTCTACTGAGAAGACCCAGGCACCCCTCCACTCAGTGGCAACTTGTCTTCTCAAATCATAGCCTAGAACAAGGCCAAATCCCACAGGGTGCATCTACCACAGCTTCCCCTACCCCCAACTGTGAGGTTTAATATTATTCTGTATGAAACTTTAGAAGAAGGAAAGTGTGAAAGTCTGAGAGCCAAGCCTACCCTGCACCCCATTATGTACCATTTTACTGCAATTTCTCTTTGCTTTATTTTTTCCAATGATGCATTTAGCTACAGTAAGTAGAGAAAAACCCTATTCAAGAGAGTGGGGTCATTATCCACACACAAAAGGCCATTTAGAGAAAGAACAGCTCAGTCAGTTCAAGCTGTGGCTGCCAGAGTCCAGACCCATTAGAAAGAAAAGGTTAGCTGTTTAAGTGGGAATGTGAAACAAAATGTAATAATTAGGGCTAACTGGGCACCCTGCCCCCTACTGAGAAAGCTGCCTGGGATCATAAACTAATTCCCCGAAAGCTCTAAGCTTAGGGGAAAGCAAATCATCAACTCTAAATGACAGTTCAGTTGTTAACCTTTACCCTAAAGACTAGGTTTCATTCTTTCTCTTTTTTTCTCTTTTAGGTATGTTTTTTATAGATGTCACTTTTATGGGGTTGGGCTGTTCTTTTTCTAGCTCACCACTACTGACATGTTTCAGATCACTGGTGTGCATGTGTGTGTGTATGTGTGTGTAAAAACCATGAAAATAAACAAATCCCCAAATCAATAGTAGTTATCTTTAGTGATAAAATATGTGGGAGAATTGAGAATTTTTTTGTTGTTGTTACCCACTATCCCCTATACTTTCTAAATTGTTCATTTATTAACATATAATATAAAAGAGAGGGGGATATACATAAAATATATTAGAAAAAAATTTCTACCATATTTCCCTTAAGAGAGAAAAACCAATTAGAGTTTTGACATGATTAATCACAAGGAGAAAGGAGGTACATGCCTCAGAGAGGAGGCAGTGTCATGAGGGGATGAGAACTGACATAATGTCAACCAGCATCACCTTACTTCTTCAGCCATTTAGCAGCACCTTAAGTAGAAGTAATTTCAGAATAGCAGATATTTGCAGATCCAGTAGATTCTCAGCATTTAGCAGAGGCACCATGTTCTGGTTAATAAGACAATGCTAGGATGAGCACATGTTAGTCATTTAATAGATACTTCTTGTCAGGTTGATTGGTTGGAATTTTCTGGTTACTAGATGGATACATAATGGGCATGGATAACCAATATTCAATTAATAAGAAGCTATTAAAGATTTAATATTTAATGATTCAGAGACACTTTGGGATCTTATAGAATCTTGACTGTTTGGAATATCAATGATGACTATAATTCAGAATGATAAAACTACAAACGGATAATGAGTTTCTTTTGCTAGACTTTATGACAAATTTGCTTTTTATGTGACTTAAAGTGACTTAAAGATAAAATGGAGATAGAAATTAGCAAATAGAGATTTAGGCATATTACTTACACCTTTAAGGACTTTCATTAACACTTGCTTTCGCTTTTATTGCCCTCATAACAAAATATTTACTGAGTGTAGGAGATTAAATACAAAAATCACGATTCCTGTGTTCACATTGCTTAATTATTGAGTTAGGAAGTAGGTATGGTAAGGTCATTTCCTTTAAATCACATGAACTTATTTTAACATTTTTGTATCATAAAGTTTTGTCCAGGAAGAGGAAGGGAAAAGGGAGAATATTTCAATCTATAATTGCCTTTTGGTTTATGGGGGAAGTTATAAATGAAGAAGTATAAGCCACTCAAAGGTTGAGAAATGGAAACTGATTTAACTCATTCAACAATTATTTTTAAACGTCTACTAGGTTCTAGGTATTGCTCTTGGAACCTGAGATATATAGATTTTACTAGAGGATGGAGAAAATAAACAATAAGCATCATAAAATATAAATGATGCTAGATGATGATCAAAGTTATTGAAAAATAGAGCAGGGCATGGGAGATTTGGGGAGGGAATTGTGTTAGAAATTTTAAGTAGTGTGGCAATGGTAGGCTCCATTGGGGAAACGTGTAAACAGAGCCTTGAAAGAGAGGGAGGAGTTAGTCAAATGGACATGGGTAGGTTGGTGGAGGTGGAAGGACATTCCAGCCTACAAATATGAGATAACAAAAAGGGAAAACTATTCACTGAGGAAAACAGAAAGAGCAGAATATGGAAAGAAGAAAGAGACAGTCATTTGAGGCAAGTAGGCAGCCAGGACATTCCTAACATAATGTAACTTTGAAATACTTGCTTTGAAAATTGTGATTGGAAATGAGATCTCTTTGTCCAAAATATGATTAGCATATGGGACAAAATAAATTGATAAATGTAGTCCACTTGTGTACACCTAAAGACTGGCACATTTCTAGTTAGTGGCTAGCAAATTGAATGTACATATTCATTCTTCTCCCATTTATGTGCTGAGAACCACATGTGCCAGACATTGTGTTAGGAGGTGGAGTACAGTGATGAGAAAACAGAATTCCTACATTCACAGCAGAGGCATACTTTAACTAAATGATGCACTTATCTTCTTGTAAGTGCTGTGGAAAATTACATAGAAGTAAGAAAGTATATTACAGAGTTACTTGACCCACTTAAGGAGTCAGGAAAAGCTTCCACTAGGAAGTGATGTTAAGAGTTGAGATTTGAGGGATAAGTTAGTGTTAACCAAGGACATAGAAAGATTCATCTAGGCAGAAGTGGGAGGGAGCATGGAATATCTGAAAAACTGAAAGGCTTAAGGAAGGAAGAATGATTTAGTCAGGGTTCTAGCAGAACACAGGGCACACTCAAATGGGGCCATTGAGGACAGTTTAATAAAGGGACTCTTTATAATGGTGTCTTAATGTTTATGGGAAATCAACAAGGGCTATACAGTACCCAAGAATGAAAAGCTGCTCCTATGCCTATGTTTATCAGAGAAACCAGTTCCAGGAAAGAGACACCTCACAGTAGCCATGTCTGTAAGAAACCAATCTGAGGCTACCCTGTAGGAAGAGATCCATGCAAATAAGTACTGTAATCTTCAGCCCTCTGCCAGCTCCTGCCTTTCTTTAGTCAAATGAACTGTAAGTGAGATGATGAGGGAGCCCATTGAGGCAGCCTACAAACTCAGCTCCCAGGGCACAGAGCTGGGTGGAGAAGGATAAAGTAGATCTGCGGGGAGAAAGGACAAATAGTAAATATCCTCAGAGCATGGGCCAGATCATACCAGATCTTATAGGCCAAGTAAAGGATTCATGTATTTGTTTTTCTAAAAGTGATAGGCATTGAGGGAAAGATGTGATCAGACCTGCATTCATAAAGGAAGGTGAGTCATTCAGGTTATAGGAACAGATTGGAGCCACTAATGGAGGAAGCAGCAGCTGAGTTGGAGGTGCTGTGGTGGACCCAAGTGCGAGATGACAGCAGTAGCTTCCACCCACCTGATGGTTGTGGGAAGTGGGGAGATGTGGGAAGACTCACAAGGTAATGTGTTCGTGTTGGTTTGGAAACGGAGGTGTGGAAGGGGATATGAGAGGTATTAGAGACGAATTCTAGATTTTGGTTTGCATAAGTGGTTGGGTAATGATGCCATGCCCTAAAGAAGGATCAGGTTTAGTTTTGAGAGTTGGAAAAAATCATGAGCTGGGTTTTGGACATATTGTTTTTGAAAAAAAACAACCTAGCTATAAATTTCAAATCAGCATCTCTACTTAAGTACATGTTTAACAGCCTTTTTTCATTGCACTCCAGCAAGGCACTGTGCTAGGCATTTTATATAAAGTATTTTCTCCAGTCTTCAAAATATCAAGGCAGACATTATTTTCCCCATTTTACTGATGAGAAAACTGAGGCTCTGGGAGGTTAAATAACCTGCTTTCCATGTGGTACTCAAAACCCAGATGTGTTTAACTCCAACTGAAACTCTTTCTTGTTTGTCCTGCTCTATTTGCAAGGTCACGGAAGCAACAGAGAAGCCTGTAGTAGGGACTGAGGATAAGTGGAAAAATTCTGTTATGAGGTCTTATTTTATTTGGAAAGAATATAGGCTTTGTCACATTGGATTCCAGAGTAGGTTCATGTGAATTTCAATTAATCACTCAATCAGCATTCCCTAAGCAATCATTCTGTACTTCGGGCTTTGCTGGCCATCGTAAAAAGGATTGTGAATAGTATAAAATATGATCTTTGATTTCAAGGACTTAAGATTTAGTGGAGGAGGCAAATATGCTCAGGAAATAATTTCACCTATGATAACATTATTAACTGATAACAAAATGCCAGAATGTGTAGAGCCGACAGGCTGAGAAAAAGATAATATATATCATGATTAAGTCTTATTTAGGGGAGACTTGCACTGTGTGTAGAACAGGAAATTGAGGAAGGAGAGACTATTGTTCATTGATGGTCAAAGAAATTCCAGCAACTGAAGATTCGATGTCTCCTTCCCAGGAAATTTCTTAAGATATGCAATTTATTATGATTAACTAAATAAAGTAGGCATCAAATGGTCTTAGAGTTGAAATTTCTGGAAACCTATTTTATTTAAGATTTATTTTTTAAATTCCTGCAACCAAGAGTGCTTTGCTTTTTCTGACAGCACTCTGTTCATATCTTTGTTGAAGGAAAAGCTAAAATTGCAAATGTGTTTAAATCTGATACGATCTAAATCCTTATCCCAATAATGAAAAATGCCATCAACAAATCTTAGTCTAAGATTTTTGAGGTTCCATAAAGATTATTATTTATGGGAAAAATCATCTCACATTTATTTCCAAAAAGAAAGATAAGCCCTTTCTTAAATAATGGCATCTGGAGAATAGAAATTTTCTTGGAAGTAGGTATTATAATAACTGACATTTTTATAGTAGTGTATGCTTTGCAAAGTACATTGTATACTTGATCTAATTTAATAACTAAGCAAAGCTAAACTTTCATCAGTAAGTTATGTTGGGTATATAGATTTCCCCAAAGAGGATAAATGTCTTGGTTTTAACAGATTTAGAAACAAAAAATCAGCCTTTGTTTCTTAGGAAGTCAGAGGGAGGTGGTGGTTTGCCATGTAATATAAAAATTGTGTAATAATGAAGTAATGATGACAGTTGTAAGAATAACATAGATTGAGCCTTTGCTATATATCTGGTACTGGTCTATGCATTTATGTGAACTGATGTGCTTAGTCCTGTAAGAACCCCATGGTATCATTATTATTTGCATAGTACAGATAAGGAAAATGAGGCACAAGGATATAAGTAACCTGCCAGTGTCAAACAACTAGTAAGTGGAAGAGCCGGGCTCTGAGCCCAGCACGTCTGGCTCCAGCACTCTCACTCTTAATCACCAGACTCTTCCCAGAATGTAAATTTTCTCTTATGTAAACATTGTTTCTTAAGGAAAAGTTGTGAAATGTCCAATGATTTACAAACAAAAATAAAGAGGGAAAAAAAGCAATAGGATCTATTGTGAATGCCAAACAAAATTCCTTAATACAATTATATAGAAACAAAGAAAAAAAATTCTTTAAAAATCTGCTTAAAGAATTAGAATTTGAAACATTTCTAACTTTTTGACTAGTTTCTGAAGAATAAGAAAGGGTAAAAAGGAAGAGACCAATTTATAATCCAAGAATAACCCAGTGTTATCATAATTACAAAAATATGGTTTTAATCTTTTCTGAAAATATTTCCTGTTTTACTTGGGAGGATTCTAGTAGTAGTTCTAATATAAAATAATTCCATTCCCAAATAAGCAAGAGAGGGTCTAGAGATAAAAAGAATAGTCTAAAATCTTGGTACCTCATTGAAGACCCCAAACTCCTTAACCCACTCCTCAGATGGGTATGAGAAGTACAAAGGGGAAAGTGGCAGCAGAGAACCAGTTAACTCTGTCCTTTTTGGGATGAAGATACCTGGCACACAAATGTACCCAGTGTTCCAGAATTCTCTTGTAACAGGAAGGAAACTGTGTCACTTGAGGTTTGAAGATGTCTACAATTTGAAGTGGAAAATGATCAATCCTTATCAGCTCTGATATAATAGAAAAAGGAGCTTTTAGTGCTGCTTTGGGTTTGGAGGTAGATGAAAGAGACTGTTCTCCAATGGTCCCCTGAGGAGACTGAAATGCAGAATTTTCCTGATCATTTTTTGTTGTTGCTATTGTTGTTGATCTTCTCTTCACCAAGGATATTTTTCCATTGATTTTTTTTTTCAGAGTGGAAGGAAGGGAGAGAAAAAGAAAGAGAGAGAGAGAGAGAGAGAGAGAGAGAGAGAGAGAGAGAGAGAGAGAGAGAGAGAAACCTCGATGTGTGAGAGACACATCAATTGCTTGCTTCCCACAGGAACCCCTACCAGAGTCAGGGATGAAGCCTGCAACCTAGGTACATGCCCTTGACTGGAATCAAACCCTTGGACGGATACTCTATCCACCAAGCCAAAATGTCTAGGGCTCCTGGTGTATGCCCTCAAGGACAGATGGGTGTAGACCTCATTACAAAGATCTCTCTTGCCTTCTGCTGAGTTCGAAACTCACAGGGGAAAAGCCCAAGTGTAAGGTCTATGGGTGCTTAGCTTCCTAACTCTTAATCTGGAAAGCCATCTACTGTCTCCTACAACAAAGAAAAAGGATTTTGCTTTTTCTAATGACAAAATTAAAATTTCTAAAGTGACATGAAAATATATTTTATGAAAATCTTTTATATTGTGCTGAAATTTTATAAAAATTTAGTTTAGAGAAAAAGACACCTGGAAGTGTTTGAGATTGTAGAACATTTTTTTATCTCATTAAGGGAGCTTTATTGATGTGAGGGACAAAATCTTATAACCATAGTGACCATATTAAAGAAAAATGAATATGACTATTACATAAGTTTTGCTACATTGCTTTTCCTGCCCGCCTCCCCAAATTCATATTGAAAATTAGTGTGCTCTAGATGGACCTGGAGAGTATTATGCTGAGTGAAATAAGCCAGACAGAGAAAGACAGATATGACATGATCTCACTTATAAGTGGAATGTAAAGATCATAATAAACTGACAATCAAAATAAGTCCAGAGACATGGAGGTATGGAACAGACTGACATATCTCAGAGGGGAAGAGGAGAGACAGGAAGAGATTAAGCAAAGAACTCATATACATATATGCATAACCAATGGACACAGACAATAGTGTGGTGAAGGCCTAGGGTGGAGTAGGGGCTGGGAGGGGGAGGGTAAAGAGGCAGGGAGGCTGGTGGTGGTGTTGGTAGTTGAGGGACATCTGTAATACTATCAACAATAAAATAAATACAAAATTTTTAAAAAGAATGCTATAAAATGCCTTTTTTTTAAACCTACTAATTTGTTCTTCACTATAAGGCTTAAAGCAGTGTTTTATAAATTATGATCTTCAACACAGAGGGTAATTAAATCAATTTGGTGGGCCTCACTCAATGCTAATTAAGCATTAAAAAGTAAAAATGAAATAGAATAGGCTAGAGTACATCACATATGGTAAAACCAGTATTTTTTTCATTTAACTTTGTTTCAATTACTTACATGTGCATGAGTACTGAGATACAGTATAAAATATATATGTTTTTGAGAAGAGTAAAAAGAGTTTTTTTTGAAAGCCCCTGATCTGTATTGTTGGACAAGTACATCAGCCCAGTCTTGACTATTATTTCTCTACTCACAAACCCCAAAACCCACTGTCCAGAGTGACTAGCTAAATTTTTATATAGTCACACAATGAATATTACAGAGCAGTAAATATGAGTAAACCACAGCTTAAAAGAACAATATAGATGAATCTTAGAAACTTAATACTGGCATGAAAAGTAAGATGCAGAAAAATAGAGACAATGTGATACCATTTCTAATGAAGCTCAAAACAAAACAAAATACAGTTTTATAGTATCTACTGATACATGCATATGTGATAAAGCTGTGAAAATAAAGCCACGGAACAAACATAAATCTAAGAACATGCACCCTTCTGTGTGGAGGGTGGGGGACACCTGGAAGGTTGAAGAAGAAGTTTCTAAGGTGTTGTTAATATTCTAGTTCTTAAGCTGGGGATATGTTATGTTTCATAACTTAAATATATTCCTCAATTGGTGTTACACTCATTTTTGTTTGTATCCAACAACAAAAACTGAACTTGTAAATAATTTTATAAAGAAATAAACCCATTTTTCTTAAATTCCGTGTTTAATAGACTTCTGACAACTAACCTTATTCCTAAAACCCATCACCTTCTCCAACCAATGATAGTTCAATAATATGTCAGACAACTAAGCTTATTTAAAAATAAAATTAGCTCTCAACCAGCTGCCTGGGAATGACAGAGTAAATGAAGATCATTTTCTCAAGATTGCAGGCTCCCCTCTGTGACTCACATAATGTTCTTTTCTTTGCCTCAGTTTCTCCAGCTGGAAAGGAAAAATGTGTGACTCTGGATTCCCACTTTCTTCCCATCCTGCTCTAATCTACAATGAGTCAGACCAAGCATTTTAAACAGGATTTCCCAAACTTGCTATTTGATGGACACACCATTGAGAAAAGACTTGAATGGCTGCCAGACTACCTAGTCCCAATCCAGACAGCACAGTTCATTTCACAGTTCAGCTCTTTTGCTGTAAAGGAGCAAAGTGCCTCTTGAATGGGGGCGGGGGTGAGAAGCAGCTGCCTGCAGTTTCCTGACTTTTGAGAATTAAATTATAAAAAAATGTTAAGTGCTCACTCAGCAGTCGGACAGTAGTTGGTATCTGTATCTGCAACATTACTTCCTCAATGTGAGTACACACAGTCCCCAAATCAAACAGACTATGTTCCAAGTTCACTGGAAAGTTGATTGCTTGGAATTTAAACTATCTTTTCCAAAGGAGACTGTGTTAGAAAAAGTGGATTGAGTCCCTAAGGGGAAAAGTACTGAATGTTCCCCTGGTTCTTCTTGCCTCCAAGGTGAGGGTGAAGGGTGAAGTGCTGGGTGAGGAAAGACTGAAGGGCAGCACTGCAGAGTCAGGGGATAGATACATCCAGCAGAGGGACTGTGTTAAGTGCCAGGTTGAGTGTGTCCCTGGGGGGGGGGGGGCGGGCTACCTCTCAGCAGGGCTCTATTCTGGCAGCCTACAGTGAGGGGGTAGGGGCAAGTATGGAGGGCTTTTCAATGGAGGATGCCAGTATCAAGGGAGGCTTTCACAGCGAGGCAGGCCAGATGGGACTTCCAGGAGGCATGTAGAGGACCCATCTGTAAATACTAAAAGACAAAGTGCCTTTCTGGAGTGCTGGAAATTAAAAAGTGTGTCCAAACATTTGCCTACCAAACTGGTGAAGGCTCAGAGAGGGAAAACCACTCTGATTGGCTGACATGTGCTTTCTCTTGCCCTGTTTTCTTTTGTTCCTCTTTAATGAAGTGGCAAACATGCTGCGTGTCTAAAGCCACAATAGCTCTAATTCTGATGGTCAGACAGCCAGAGGCCACAGCCCTACCCGAGAGGCAGATGGAAGCGTGGCAGCAGCAGAAAACTCGTGTGATCCTGGCAGGGGACACCATGGAGAAGACCTGTGGGCCATGGGACACTTGATATACTAGTATGTGTTAAGTGCTATTATTCACTGTCACTGAAATGAAATGATTTCTTTCTAACCGAAGAGTCCATTCAGTTGACAGGGATGACAAATAGTCGCTGAATAATGACAGGAGATCCTGGGCATTTGTGGAGGCAGCTCCGTCTCTCAGAGCTTGTCAGTTTCACAGGCAGTCTGGAAGGTCCAGGGAAATTTATATAGACAACTATATCAATATTAATGAAACCCTGAAACCCCTTTTATATTTTCCTCTCACTATTTGAAAGTAAAAGAATACATATATACAATAGATAATTTTCAAAATTGGTATTCCAAAATTGAAAGATTTAATAGTAAAGAGGAAAGAAAATTCAACACAAGTACACCAATTATCAAAGACACTATGACTAGGACCTGAAGGGCTAGACTACATCTTTTTTTAAAATTATTTTTTAATTAAATCTTTATTATTCAGATTATTACATTTGTTTCTCTTTTTTCCCCTCCATAACTCCCTTCCACCCGGCTCCCACCCCTCCCTCTACCCTTACCTCCCTCCCGTTGACCTCATGCATAGATGTATGATTTTTGTCCAGTCTCTCCCTGAACACCCCTCACCCCTTTCCCCCTGAGAATTATCAGTCCACTCCCTTTCTGTGCTCCTGATTCTATTGTATTCACCAGTTTATTCTGTTCATCAAATTTTTAATTCACTTAATTTTTAGATTCACTTGTTGATAGATATGTATTTGTTGTTCATAATTTTTTGTCTTTTACCTTTTTCTTCTTCCTCTTCTTAAAGAGTACCTTTCAGCATTTCATATAATACTAGTTTGGAGTTGAGGAACTCCTTTAGCTTTTTCTTATCTGTGAAGCTCTTTATCTGATCTTCAATTCTGAATGATAGCTTTTCTGGGTAGAGTAATCTTGGTTGTAGGTTCTTGTTGTTCATCACGTTGAATATTTCTTGCTACTCCCGTCTGGCCTGCATCGTTTCTGTTGAGAAATCAGCTGACAGTCGTATGGGTGCTCCCTTGTAGGTAATAAACTGTTTTTCTCTTGCTGCTTTTAATATTCTCTCTTTGTCTTTTGCTCTTGGTATTTTAATTATGATGTGTCTTGGTGTGGTCCTCTTTGGATTCCTTTTATGTGGGGTTCTGTGTGCTTCCTG